>CM053028.1:608352816-608392746 GCA_028564925.1 Lithobates sylvaticus
CCCTTGCCAGAGATTGGAAACCTATTACGGTCTCCGAATTTAAGACTTTCCTGGGCCTATCCCTCCTCATGGGCATAACTAAAAATTGAGTTGCGGTCATATTGGTTCACTGACCCAATTCACCATATGCCCGCGGTCTCTGCTTCCATGACCAGGACACGATACGAGCAGATCTTGCGGTTTATGCATTTCAAGGACAATAAACTCTGTTGTCCTTGGGGTGACCCTGAATTTGATTGGCGCTACAAAATTTGGCCCCTCATAAACCACTTCAACCAACAGTTTTCAGCCTTGTTTTCTCCCCATCAAGTTGTCTGGGTTGATGAGTCCCTGATTCAATTTTCTGGCTGCTTGCCTTTTAAACAGTATCTTCCCAGCATGTCAGATATGGGGTCAAGTTGTATAAGCTCTGTAACAGGGCAACAGGCTATACATATAGTTTTATGGTTTACGAGGGAAGAGATAGTTACGTAGAGCCGGAGAACTGCCCAGATTACATAGGGAGCGCTGGTAAGATTGTGTGGCACTTGGTGTCACTCTTATTCGGAAAGGGGTACCATTATTACACAAGTATCCCACTTTTAAGTCACTTGTTTGATCATGGAATTGGCGCATGTGGCACCGTGCAATCTAATCGCCGGGGCTTACCCCAACGGCTTGTAGCATCCCGACTTAGATGGGGGAGAGAGCCTGCTTGAAGTGTAATAATTTGTTAGCAGTGAAGTGGAGGGATTCACGGAATGTTTTCGTTCTGTCCTCCCTTCACGCAGATACGACAGTCCAAATTCCAACGGTGACTGGTGTTGTGGAGAAACCCTTCTGTTTCCAGACAGTGCTGTGGCCCAACTTCCCAATCCAAATGCAGTGAGCCGGCTGCATGAAAGTCATTTTCCGTATGTCCTCTCTGGTACCCCTACCCAACGAGCACCCCGAAGAAGATGTCGTGTCTGTAGCAAGCATGGATATAGGCGTGATACCCGATTTTTATTGTCCCTCCTGTTCTGGCCAACCTGTTCACTGCATCAGTGAATGTTTCCAACGCTACAACACACTAGTGGAGTATTAGCATAGGGTACAGCATGGCACAGTCTAGGGCACACTTTCCCACAGGGTCTCAAAAGATGCCATTGTATTTTGAGAGACTCGAACCTGGAACCATTACAGTTTTAAATAAATGTGGAAAAAAAAAAAAAAATATATATATACATATATATATATATATATGTGTGTGTGTGTGTGGTGTATATACAGTGGAACCTCGGATTGCGAGTAACGCTGTTAACGAGCGCTTCGCAATACGAGCACTGTATTTTTAAAAATTGTAACTCGGTTTGCGAGTGTTGTCTCGCAAAATGAGCATGATTCAGGCCAAAGTGTGTGCAGTACCACATTTGGCCTGAGGTGGGGAGAGCCGGTGCCGATCACTGCCATTCGGAAATGCACGGAAAGGCCGGAGGACAGCTCGGCTGACCTCGGCAAACCTCGGAAACGGAGTCTTTCCAAGGTTTGCTGAGGTCAGCCGAGGTGTCCTAGGGCCTTTCCGGCCGATTCCGAGGCTCTCCAGCGCTCCCCCCTATCTCTGTCCGCATGCGGTATTGCATGCCATTGAAGTCAATGCGGAAGAAATTATTTTTGTCTCCATTGACTTCAATGGGGAAACTCGCTTTGATATGCGAGTACTTTGGATTACGAGCATTCTCCTGGAATGGATTATGCTCGTAAACGAGGTTCCACTGTATATATAATGTGTGTGTGTGTGTGTGTGTGTGCGTGTGTATATATATATATATATTCAAAAAAGCCAAAAATAGTTGTTGTTTTATTGTTCTTCTCTATTTTTCTCTCCCTATTGTTCTGCTCTGTTTTACTGTATTTTTTTAACTGCAATGTTTTGATATTACTATGTTTTATCATGTTTTGCTTTTCAGGTGTGTAATTCTTTTATACTTTACTGTTTACTGTGTTTTATTGTTAACCATTATTTTATTTTCAGGTACGCCATTCAGCTGCAGCACTGATTTATTTATCTTGACAGCAACAGCGTTTGCTCTCACGATACATAAATCAGCAAATCCAGCACTGTAGGAGGTGATTTCACGAGCCACAGTTAAAAAAAGAAAGAAAAGAAAACAGTGCATCGCTTATACGCCTTTTGAATTTTATTTTACCCGAGACATGTGGCTGGATGCATTTTGGCCTAAATGTATGACTAGAATTGGGTTTATTGTATTTTTTTTATTCCAAAAAGTAGAAAATATTTTTTAAGAAGTCTTTTTTTCTTTTTCATTTATATCCCAAAAAATTAAAACCGCAGAGTCGATCAAATACCACCAAAAGAAATCTCTATTTATAGGGAAAAAATGATGCAAATTTGGTTTGGGTACAGCATTGCATGACCGTACAATTACCAGTTAAAGTGGGATTCCACCCTAAAGTGGAACTTCCGCTTTTCGGAACCCTCCCCCCCTCCGGTGTCACATTTGGCACCTTTCAGGGGGGAGGGGGTGCAGATACATGTCCAAGACAGGTACCTGCACCCACTTCCGGGCATAAACTCCCACGGGAGTTTACGCCACTTCCTGTCCTGGCGCGCTGTCTGCCGGGACACACACGTGTCCCGGCAGACAGCGCTGACGATTCTCATTGCGCTGCATGACTTGCGCATGCGCAGTAGGGAACCAGGAAGTGAAGCCACTTCCTGATTCCCTCACTGAGAATGGCGCCGGCAGCAGCAGAGAGCCGATCGATTGATCGGCCTCTGCTGCCCACATCGCTGGAACCTGTGACAGGTAAGTGTCCATTTATTAAAAGTCAGCAGCTGCAGTATTTGTAGCTGCTGGCTTTTAATTTTTTTTTTTTTTTCAGGTACCGTCCCGCTTTAAAGTGACGCAGTACCAAATTGTAAAAAGTGCTCTGGTCAGGAAGGGATAAAATCTTCCGGGGCTGAAGTGGTTAATAGATGTTTTCTATTATTTTGGGGTTTAGGGTGAAGAACGGATTAATATAAAAGCTGAGGTTAAAGAGGAAGAAGTAGAGACGTATGTGGGGGAGCCGTCCACGGAGGAGGTTGGGATGATTATGAAAAGTGAAGAGGAAGAAATGTTTCTACCTATCAACACAAGTAAGTAACAGACTCTATGGTAGAAACCATTCACAAATGAAAAGGGGGAAGAGCCACATATAGTGTAAATCAATTTATTAAAACAGTAAAAAGTAGTAATGCACTCGCATATAAAAAGACATCATAACCACCATACAAGAAAAACAGGAAGTGTCAGACCCAAGATGGCAACCGTGCTTTCTAAGCTTTACTATAACGTCATGTTCCCAACAAATGAGGGGGAGATACTGTACACCATATGAAAGGTCCATTTCCATTCCTCAATATAACGTCACGTTCCCAACAAATGAGGAGGAGATACTGTACACCATATGAAAGGTCCATCTCCATTCCTCAATATAACGTCATGTTCCCAACAAATGAGGAGGAGATACTGTACACCATATGAAAGGTCCATCTCCATTCCTCAATATAATGTCATGTTCCCAACAAATGAGGAGGAGATACTGTACACCATATGAAAGGTCCATCTCCATTCCTCAATATAACGTCATGTTCCCAACAAATGAGGAGGAGATACTGTACACCATATGAAAGGTTCATCTCCATTCCTTAATTATATGTCATATGTTATATGATGTGGCTAAAACATTTTGTGATATAACCATTACACCTGAGGGCTTTCACACTGGAGCGGTGCGTGGGCAGGACGCTAAAAAAAGTCCTGCTAGCAGCATCTTTGGAGTGGTGAAGCCTATACCGCTCCTGCCTATTGAATTCAATGGGGCGGCGCGGCTGTACCGCCGGCATAGTGCTTTGCTGTGGTTTTAACCCTTTCTCAGCAGCTAGCGGGGGGTTAAAAGCGCCCGCTAGCGGGCGAAAAGCGCCGCCAAATTGACGGTAAAGTGGTGCTAAAAATAGCGGCACTTTACCGCCGACGCACCCACCGCCCCAGTGTGTAAGGGGCCTTATTGCATTGGTCTGGAGGAAGAGCTAAATCTCTAGTTACGGTATTTGTGAACTACTGACATTATAACATTTATTTAAACCTTGTTTCCCAACAGATGGATGTGATGTCAGGAATTCCTCGGAGAGACGTCTTCTATTATCTGCTGATTGTAAGTCAGAAGATAATGTCATCACACAGGATCCTCCAGGAGGAAATCCAAATACACAAAATATCCATCACAGACCTTCCTGTCCGGAGACATCAATGGATCCCTCTGATCAGGGGGAATCTTCTCATCAATCACATACTATGATTGGAAATATCCATGTAAGATCTCACACTGCAGATCCATCAACAGATCCTTCTAATCCCGAGGAAACTTCCTCACCCCATGAAGGAGATCACCGAGGTGACAATCTATTATCATGTTCAGTGTGTGGGAAATGTTTCACTCAGAAGGGAGCACTTAACGTGCATCGGAGAATTCACACGGGTGAGCGTCGTTATTCATGCACAGAGTGCGGGAAATCTTTCATTCAAAAAGCAGACCTCGATAAACATCAGAGAATTCACACGGGTGAGCGTCCATATTCATGCACAGAGTGCGGGAAATCTTTCACTCTGAAAGGAGACCTTGTTAAACACCAGAGAATTCACACGGGTGAGCGTCCTTATTCATGCACAGAATGTGGGAAATCTTTCATTCAAAAAGGAGACCTTTATAAACATCAGAGAATTCACACAGGTGAGCGTCCTTATTCATGCACAGAATGCGGGAAATCTTTCGTTCAAAAAGCAGACCTTGATAAACATCAGAGAATTCACACGGGTGAGCGTCCATATTCATGCACAGAGTGCGGGAAATCTTTCACTCTGAAAGGAGACCTTGTTAAACACCAGAGAATTCACACGGGTGAGCGTCCTTATTCATGTTCGGAGTGCGGAAAATCTTTCACACTGAAAGGAAACCTTGTTGAACACCTAAAAATTCATAATGATGAGCATCCATATTCATGTTCAGAGTGCGGGAAAACTTTCGATTATAAAAGAGGCTATGTTACACACCAGAGAATACACACGGGTAAGCGTCCTTATTCATGTTCGGAGTGCGGGAAATCTTTCTCTGTAAAAGGAGAGCTTGTTAAGCATCAGAAGACACATGGATGAGCGTCCTTCTTTTTCATGTATTGAATGTGAAAATAATTCACTGTCAAAGGAGATCTTGTTACACACCAGAGAGTTCACACGAGGTGAGCGTCCTTATTCATGCACAGAGTGCGGGAAATCTTTAACCATGAAAGGAAACCTTGTTGCACATCAGAAAACACACACAGCACTGCGTCCTCAGAGTGATCAGACTGTTTGGAATGTTTTACAAGTAAAAGAAGTCAAATTGGACATAAGAGGCACCTGCCTGTTTTTATGTTTGTAAAAATAAAAATGTATGATGGTTTTTACTGGTGGGCCGAGTCTTTTGGCTTCTTCTATTTTTTGGAAACTCCCAATGGTGAGATGTGCCTACTACAATTTCTGCCCCCCACTTTGTGGTATCCCCATTTATCTAAATGAGGCATCTAATTGTAAACCCTTTTTAGAAGGGTTTAATTCTGGAAAAATAATCCAATGTTATGGGGGAGCGGGGGGGGGGGCGTGTTAACTTGTGGTTGCATTTTGGGAGGTCTGCCCCCTGGCCCAGTATGTTGGGTGGACACAAGTGCGGCTTTTCTGATTTTTGCCCTTCTACCTCAGTTGGTTGGGCTTGAAGAGACAGTGCATTGTTCATGTCGGTGGTGACATGGAGGTGACATTGCCTGCTATGCGGAATGACGTCACCATGCGGCGTGATTTTATGGCGTCCCATTCACGATTGCGTGCCGGAATGCCAGGGATCACAGTATAACAGCTTTTTGGAAGCGTTTATTTCTGGAAAAACAGACTAAAGTTATCTCCGATGGGCAATGGAAGAGAATTTCTCCTTGAAATAGTATTTGGTAATCTCTGGACCTTTATGGAAATCTATAGCAGTCTCTAGATGTGATGAGTTTTAATAGATGAAAAAGTGGCATTTGCTTAACTCTACTATCTGTATGACTATAAACATTTTATGTGCCAATACATATGTGATTTCTCTGTAATATATGAATAAAATTTATTTGTGCTCATGGGGATTATCAATGTAAGCAATTTACGGTAATTTGCGATTTTATATTTGTATTATATAATATTTTTAATTTTTGTAAATTATGTCTCCTCGGATGTTCTGAGGGAAGCGCTGCCTTTTGTGGGGTCTCATTTGAGTACGCCCTGCAAGGAAAGCTTCTCAAAAGCCCTTTTGTGTTTCTGGGGAGGTGGACTAACTTGTTGCTTGGGAGGTCTGCACAAGCCGGAGAATGTAGCGTGGATGGTGGGGGGAGAGCTGTCAGAGAATGTAGTGTGGATGATGGAGGAGAGCTGTGTTTTGCTTGCTTCTATCTAGCAAGGTTACTTTGCAGTATAAGCAAGGAAGCCGAGACCTCTGCAGTGTGTAAATGTGCTTTTACTGAACAAAAATGCTGTACATACAAAACTATTACAATATTAGTAATACAATACAAGATTGAAATATCTATAACAAGCAAAATGCCTAGCAAATAAATAGCCTATGGTCTGTAACAGTAGAAATACACTTAAAAGTTAATTAACTCCGGTACTGTGTTCATGATCTGCAGTAACAACGAGGATTCAGTTGGTAGTTATTGGAGAATCCGGCGAAAGCATCTTTTTCTTCAATGGCTGGTTACAGATGAGTCTTTTGGTGTTAAAGCATGATGAGTCCTCCTAGCTTATGCCTGACAACCCCTTTTATGTTCCCACTGTTTGAGGACAGCCTATGTATTCGTTACCAAAACATTAGTTTGAGAAACGGCCTCAAACAAAACCTGATTTCTGTTTCTGTGAAAACTAGTCTGATGGAGAAAATAATAAATTTTATATTTTTATATACTCATATAAAAACACAACACATTCCGCCCTTGATTTCTCTCTCAGACTACACACAGAAAATCTCTTCATTACTAACTCATTCTACACTAAATTCTTCTAAATTTTCCTTGAATGCAACCCCTCCCATATTTCAGTCACTGAGAAGGAGCTTCAGTCTTTGGCTAAAATTTCATTAGAATGTCCATTCTAAAGTTCTTTAGAAACAAGTCCAGGCTTGTAATACATCAAAGGCCTTGCTCTCCACAGCTCTTGTAGTCTTCCATTATTCTGTCCATCACTTTTCTCTGGTGTTCCTATGGATCAAATCAGAGACAGCATGTGGAGTGGAAAACAAAGCGGATTATCTGTTCCTTCTAATAATACATATCTCTCCTCTTACTGTCTTCTTGCCTGGATATCTGAGCAATATTTGCCACCTGCCTGTATCCACTTCTGCCCCTCCCAAAGAACATCAATAGGGATGAGAGGAAATATACTAATATTTACCAGAAGATCACAGCTGTTTATTTTGGAAGGTTAGATGTTATGTAGCCTCACATTCCACTCTTGCTGAGAAGTATCCACTAACCAGTCAGAGTCCCAGCCACTGTCTTAAAGCTCATCTGCCAATGCAAATATAACTTCAAACCTTACTGCTGGATTCCCTGTCATTCCTAGATAGGCTTCAGCTGTAAATATGTCACTCTTGGTTTCTATGTCATGGGAAGCAGTAACATGGTATCTGTTAAGCCCTGTTCTTTCAGGAACCTAACATAAATACTGAACTCTGCACTCCAGCTGTGGAATCTGTGCCCCAGCCCCTACCATCCTCTCATATGGTGTGCTTTTGGCCTAGAATTTAACAACATGACTGCCTGTGTGAGGACTCGATCACACCCCCTTAGTGTATGTGTGGGTGAAAGTTTGCGTATCTGGTCCTTCAATAGCCCGTTGTTACTTTCAATCAAACCAGCTGCCTGTGGATGGTATGGATGTGGCACAACCAGTACAATTCAGAACCTTTGGCCCACTGCTGTACTGTTGATCAGGTGAAATGTAAGCCATTATCACTTTGGCCTTGTTTGGGACAACCATAAGCAACAACAAGTTTCTGGAGCAGTTGAAGCGTTGCGGCTTGATTCATTTGCAAGCATGAACAAGCAAAAGTCCTGAATAGCAGTGCAACAATATTTCCGTCCATTGTTTCCCCAGGGCAGGGGACAGATGAAGTAAATTTGCCAGATCTCGGAAGTTTGGAAGCCCCCTTTAACAAGGAGACCCCCAGATCCCGCCCCCCCCTGTGTGAAATGGTAAGGGGGTACAAAAGTACCCCTACCATTTCACCAAAAAAGTGTCAAACATGATAAAAATGACAGGAGATGGTCTTTGACAATTCCTTTATTAAAATCTTCTGTCTTCTGGTCTTCCTTTCTTCATCCTTCGGTTTCTTCATCTTCTCTTTCCGGCATCTTCTTCCATCTTCTTCTTCCATCATCTTCTTCCTCCGATCCGCTTCTTCTTGCTCTGGTCTTCTCGTCCGGCATCTTCTTCCATGGCGTCGGTGTCTCTTCTGGGCCGCTCCACGCAATGGGAGGCTCCCGCTGTGTGAGGCTTCGCTGCGTCTGACAGGTCTTTTATAACAGAGGGCGGGGCCACCTGGTGACCCCGTCCCCCTCTGACGTCATGGGGAAAGCCATAGGGAATTCCCCATGACGTCCCCGTGCGTCAGAGGGGGCAGGGTTACCAGGTGGCCCCGCCCTCCGTTATAAAAGACCTGTCAGACGCAGCAAAGCCTCACACAGCGGGAGCCTCCCATTGCGCGGAGCGGCCCAGAAGAGACACCGACGCCGTGGAAGAAGATGCCGGACGAGAAGACCAGAGCAAGAAGAAGCGGATCGGAGGAAGAAGATGATGGAAGAAGAAGATGGAAGAAGATGCCGGAAGGAGAAGATGAAGAAACCGAAGGATAAAGAAAGGAAGAAGGAAGACTAAAAGAAAGAAGATTTTAATAAAGGAATTGTCAAAGACCGTCTCCTGTCATTTTTACAATTTTTGACACTTTTTTGGTGAAATGGTAGGGTTTTGTACCCCCTTACCATTTCATACAGGGGGGCCGGGATCTGGGGTCCCCTTTTTAAAGGGGGCTTCCAGATTCCGATAAGCCCCCCCCAACCAATGGCCAGGGTTGTGGGGATGAGGCCCTTGTCCTCATCAACATGGGGGACAAGGTGCTTTGGGGGGACCCCAAAGCACCCTCCCAATGTTGAGGGCATGTGGCCTGGTACGGTTCAGGAGGGAGGGGGGCCGCTCTCGTCCCCCCTCTTTTCCTGCGGCCTGCCAGGTTGCGTGCTTGGATAAGGGTCTGGTATGGATTTTGAGGGGAATCCTACGCCTTTTTTTTTTTTTGGCCGGGGTTCCCCTTAAAATCCATCCCAGACCTCAAGGGTCTGGGATGGATTTTGAGGGGGGGCCCCACGCCATTTATTTATTTTTTGGCCGGGTTCCCCTTAATATCCATAGCAGACCTGAAGGGCCTGATAATTGAATTTGGGGGGACCCCCACGCTTTTTATTTTTTGTTTTTTTTTATTTTTTATCAATGACTTTTTTTTTATCAATGACTTTTCAATGAATGACTGTTCTCTGTGTTCCGGGAGCCGTCAATTCATTAGTTGCGAGTGATTTTAAATAGCTTTTTTTCCTGCAAAAATTACACTTTGTGCAGGGACAGTTCTAAGCACAGGAAACATGCGTCCCTTCACAGGCATACTATAGACACCCCCCAGATGTGATACTGCAATGCTGTACTAACAGCACGCACACACTAATCCCCAGAATCACAGCAGATAATGTCAGCAGTCAGCAGCACATAATAACACTGACACTGGAACACAATATACGAGGCCGCCGGCGCGGCGGCCTTTTATAATGTGAGGCATGTACTAAACCCCCTGAGCTATAATTGGACACAGGCATCCTGCCTGTGGCCAATTATTGCTCTCCTCGCTGCTGGCTCTATGATTGGCCAAGCATGTGGGTCACAGTGCATGCTTGGCCAATCATCAGCCAGCAATGCACTGCGACTGGCGCAGTGCATTGCGGGCCGCTCGCATGACACGAATTTGATGCGAGCGGCCCAAATAGTTCTGGGTTCGAATCAAACACCGGGCCCATCCCTACTTTTGACAGAGACTCAAAGGGTGGAGCCTCTTGAATGGGGGATGACTGCAGCACTGGAATGTCTTGTGCTGGCTGGGTTCTGGTAAAAGTAACAAGCCCTGCCAACTGTTTTGAAATGTCGCTGACATCCCCAGCTACAACACCCCTTCTTTCTTGAAGGTACCACTTCCATTTCATTGGTGTCTGGTTCTGGGCTACAGCTGCCCTAGTGGTCAGTCCATTATCTCTCTCCCATCCTGCTATTGGCAATGCAGTGTATCTCTTCTGTGCCCCTGTCAGTTGTTTGGACCAAAATCTGATGGGTATTGCTCTCAGACCTTTCTTTTCATTTGGCTGCAACAGACTCCAAGATATGGTACCACCCTGCTTCACTACATCCAGCTGAAATGGTACTCCTTGTCTCACGGGTCCTAATCCCTGATGCTGCAAAATGGCTTCTTTAGCAGCAAGGAATGCGATTCACTACTCTGAACCCCATGAGAACTCAGTCTTTTTCCTGGTAACATTGTATATAGGTCTCACAATCAGTCCAAGATGTAGGATGAACGATCTCCAGAATCGCA
Organism: Lithobates sylvaticus; assembly: GCA_028564925.1. Classification (NCBI taxonomy): domain Eukaryota; kingdom Metazoa; phylum Chordata; class Amphibia; order Anura; family Ranidae; genus Lithobates; species Lithobates sylvaticus. The sequence continues at coordinate 608,363,530 of CM053028.1, forward strand.
CAACTCCAATGAACTTCTGTGACTCCTTTTTGGTAGTAGGGGGGACAGCGCCTGGATAGTTTGCACAACTGTCTCTGGAATTTTCCTCTGTTGCCCAGTCCACATCATTCCCAGGAATTTCACCTCTGTGGCAGTTCCTTGGACTTTGTCTCTGTTGATAGCCCACCCTCTGTTCTCCATGTGATGTATCAGCAGGTGCAGTGCTTCAGTTACATCGTCTTTTGTCTTAGAGATCATGATGTCATCAATGTAGTGAAACACAGCGACTTTTAAATTCAGGGTACTTAAATCTCGGGCAATCAGTCCATGACAAATCGTTGGTGAATGAAGATAGTCTTGCGGAAGGACAGTGATAGTGTTCTGGCGGCCGTCCAACACCATAGCAAACTGGTTTTGACACTGTGAGTCTATCAAAACTGAAAAGAAATGATTAAATAGGTCTATCCCAGCATGATATTCTCCTGCCTCTTTAGCAATTTTCTCAGCAATTGAGATCATATCAGATACAGCTGACTTCAATGGAGGTGCCACTTTGTTTAGACCTCTGTTAGCACCAGTCATTCTATGTCCCATCAGGTTTCTTTACTGGGAACACCGGAGACGAGAAAGGACTTACAGCAGGTCTAAGGATCCCTACTGTCAACAGTTCTTGAATAGTCTCCCCAATTTATTTGTGGCCTCCAGGAAATCTGTACTGCTTGAGACAGACGTGCTTCTCTGGTGGAGGAATGTAGACAGGGGTACATTTTGCATGACCTCTAACCAAAGCCTTCACTGCCCTAACCAGATAAGCTTCATCAGGATGCCCGAATCTGAATGTACCCCTTTCAGTCTGAATTGAGTGACCTTGAAGTACATCCATCCCAAGAATATTTTCGGGGAACTCTGATACCAAAAAATTTGTCATAAATCCTGATCGCTTGCTAATAGCCAATTTCACCCGTATCCTAAATGCTGGTGTGGTTTGCTCTACTAAACCTTCTAAATAAATCAATTGTCCTTTGCGATGGGAAGGATTTCCTTGCAAAAGTGTAACTTCAGCTCAGCTATCAACTAAAGCCATTATATGTGTAGGAAAAGATGACTTCCCCCACCATACAGTGACAGGTGCATATGGGCGTCTGTCTATTGCTGTCACTGCCCTTACTGCTATTACAGGAGACTCACCTTCCCTTCATAAAGGATAAGAAATCTCCCAATTCCCTTTTCGGATTAGTGTGGATGGTGGAGGAGAGCTATCGGAGAATGTAGTGTGGACGGTGGAGGAGAGCTGTCGGAGAATGTAGTGTGGATGGTGGAGGAGAGCTGTCGGAGAATGTAGTGTGGATGGTGGAGGAGAGCCATCAGAGAAAGTAGTGTGGATGCTGTGGGAGAGCTGGCGGAGAATGTAGTGTGGATGGTGGAGGAGAGCTGTCGGAGAATGTAGAGTGGATGGTGGAGGAGAGCTGTCGGAGAATGTAGTGTGGATGCTGTGGGAGAGCTGGCGGAGAATGTAGTGTGTATGGCGGAGGAGAGCTGTCCGAGAGCGTAGTGTGGATGGTGGAAAAGACCTGTCGGAGGGTGTAGTGTGGATGGATAAAGAGAGCTGCCAGAGAATGTACTGTAGATGGTGGGGGAGAGTTTTTTTTCCAAGAAAATTGCATTTCAAAAACTGCTGCGCAAATACCATGTCACATAAAAAATTGCAACACCCACCATTTTATTCTATAGGGCCTCTGCTAAAAAAAAAAAATACATAATGTTTGGGGGTTCTAAGTAATTTTCTACCAAAAAAAGGTAGATTTTTACATGTACAGTAGGAACGAAGTGTCAGAATTGGCCCGGATGGCAATTGTGTCACAGCATACAAAATTAGTGTGACTGTAATTCGTAACTGCCAATAGGCAATATAGAATGTAACATTAGCTTTAGAGCCCAAGGCGTATAGTCCCAAACATGAGATCTGCAACAATAAGATATGGCATTGTCACTTAACTTTGATAATAGAGGAATGGATGATATGGCAGCGGGCACATTGTAGACTGCAGTATATATTCTTTTTTTAATTCTTTTTATTTACATTTTTATAATAAAGTTATGTAGCGGCCATAACCCCGAGGGGCGACCTTGAATTGGGCTTACCAATTACCTCCTCGTAGCTCGTCTTTCGTTGTCTAGGGGTTCCCAGGTTTAGCACCCAGTGACTTCAGAAGCTGACACACAAAAGGCCTTTTGAGGATTTTTATTTTGCAGGGGTAACATCCAACAATAACACCGTCTCAGGTGGGAATAGAGGGCACGGGTGATAAAACTCAGGCACTTCAGAACTGCTGACATCAATTGAATGTCTCTTAGTTAGCCCAGAGAGTAGCCACTCGCAGCTGGGCGCTTCACCGTTGGATAAACCTCTAACCATAGATTTAGCAGCCAACATGTGATTTAGATAATTAGCAAAGTTTCTGCCACAGACTAGATTGTGAATAAGTATAATAATAATAAGATAAGTAGGAACCTTTCTCACAGTACCTGGATCTCTCAGCCTTCTTGGCGATACTGTGAGAAGTGTGGATTCACCAGTGTCCATACAACTCAGCTCCCAGGCTCTTACCGAGCAGCCAGCTTCTTGGCCCTCCTCTGAAGAGTCCTCCCCTGGTCGCTTGCACGAGTTGCCGTGTCCCTCCAATACCGAGAGCACACCGGACACCTCCGAATCCTCCTTCAATTACTGGGCCTCGAACTAGCCAGTTTCCGAGGCTCGGGAACGGACAGATCCCCACCCCAGACCATGAGGGCCTCTGGGGCTGGTCAAAGTGACCATGCTTACGGGGACGGCAGACACTCCTGGGTCCGGGACCCCTTGCGGGGTTGGTCCGGAACCAGGAATCAATGCAGCAGCCGAACCCTGAACACGTGACTTCAGCCTCCTAAATACCCCTTCCCAGACGACACAGCGGGGCCAGACGCGCCCACTGATTGGCTCCAGGAAAGATTGGTACCCAACACGTCCAACCAGGCTTGGTTCTCAGCCTGTCACAGGTGCCTCACTGCACCTATGACCAGGCAGAACTTCAGTACAGCCCAGCCAAACTGACGCCAAAGTAAAAACCTGCACAATTAACCCCCAGAACTCTGTTACAGTTCTGGAAAACGAAATTTACATATGCATAGTACACACTTAGTCAAGTATCGGCGCTACAGTTACAAACATTAAAACAGAGTCAACAGTCAGCACTTCAATACACCGGCACCAGTGAAAATTGCAGCTCCTGCAGAATTTATATTTAGCACAAGGTGGCGATTTCAGTTCAAAATGCACAGACAGGAAGTGATATAAGGTATAGACAGGAAATGATGTAGGTACAGACAAGAAGTTAAGGCATCGTATAAACAGGAAGTTCCGGGTGAGAGGTGAGTTGGGAGGAAGTAAAGACAAGACGTTAGACCTGGCAGCAGAGGAGGTAATAAGATATTATTTTATATTTACATCCAGTAACCCCCCCGTCATGTCCGTCCGCTTCCTCCATAGTCACTGTGACATCTTTTATCTCCAGCAGATGCTGATACACACATAAATGGATTATGTTATAAACAGTACAGATATATAACCTAAACATGGAGCCATCTGTCCATCTATATGGACGTATGATGGCTCTAAAAATAGAACTTCTCACTAACTTAATAATAAACTTAAGTTTAAACACACCAATTTAGGGTCATTATTATTTCTAAAGCGAGGACCTGTGAAGGTTGTTAGTTTGTTGTATATTTACAATTTTGGGTATTATATATATTTCCTGGCTCTGCGTCATGCCATCACTGCGGGTAAACTCTGCCCCCTTGACCCCGCAGTGATGGCATGACGCCGAGCCAGGAAAGGAAAATTACGGTAAAAATTTGGTAACAATTTTCCGTTATATTTTTTAGTTTTTCAGGCACTGGTTTTGTTGTTGAAAATATTCAGTATTTACTGACACACTTGTAAACCTCCCTCACTTTTGGAAGGCGGGTTTAAAATGATTCTCTGCTTGTCTAATTATAATGACCTGCGAGGCCGCTCTGTCTACAGGGATCAGAGTCTTGTATGAATCACATGATCAAATCAATGAGGATGGAGGAGGACCCGAGTCACATGACTGAGAGGATATTAGACCTCACCCTGGAGATCATCTACCTGCTGACCGGAGAGGTGAGGAGGATTCTGGGAGGTCACATGACATCACTCTTATCTCTATTAATAAAACACATAGCTGACCGGAGAGGTGAGGAGGATTCTGGGAGGTCACGTGACATCACTCTTATCTCTATTAATAAAGCACATAGCTGACTGGAGAGGTGAGGAGGATTCTGGGAGGTCACATGACATCACTCTTATCTTTATTAATAAAACACATAGCTGACCGGAGATGTGAGGAGGATTCTGGGAGGTCACGTGACATCACTCTTATCTCTATTAATAAAGCACATAGCTGACTGGAGAGGTGAGGAGGATTCTGAGAGATCACATGACATTATTGTTGCTCTTTCAATGCAGAGTGTTCCTCTGGTGAAGTCTGGTAACCATTTAACCATAAGAGTGCCTTCACCTCGATCCCTGAAACCTAAAAGAAACAATGACGAGAAGATTCTTGAAGTCGCCAACAGGATCATTGATCTGCTGACAGGAGAGGTGAGCGGTGCCGGGAATTCTGGGACATTATCCAGTAACAGACAAGGGATGTGTCTGGATGGTGACTGTATCATTGTGTGTGTCAGGTTCCTATAAGGTGTCAGGATGTCACTGTCTATTTCTCCATGGAGGAGTGGGAGTATTTAGAAGGACACAAGGATCTCTACAAGGACGTCATGGTGGAGAATCAGCAGACGATGAATAATGAAAAGTTAAGAAAAGATGAGGTTATATTAAACCTCACCCTGGAGATCATCTACCTCCTGACTGGAGAGGTGAGGAGGATTCTGGGAGATCACTTGGCAATACTTTTAGCTCTAGTAACAAGGCTGAAACCTGTCCAGAGAGGTGAGGAGGGTTCTAATATTATATTTATTGCTGTATATCACAGGACGGTGCTGTAGTTATGAAAACATCTCTTGAGAATAATACAAGAAGGAAAAGTCTCCGCTTGTCTACCAGGAGACAAAGACAAAACCCCATACCTGTGCCTCCACCTACCTTCCTGAATCTTGAGAGCAACAGCAAGAAGAAGATTCTAGAAGTCACCAACAGGATAATTGAGCTGCTAACAGGAGAGGTGAGCGGTGCCGGGAATTCTGGGACATTATCCAGTAACAGACAAGGGATGTGTCTGGATGGTGACTGTATCATTGTGTGTGTCAGGTTCCTCTAAGGTGTCAGGATGTCACTGTCTATTTCTCCATGGAGGAGTGGGAGTATTTAGAAGGACACCAGGATCTCTACAAGGACGTCATGATGGAGAATCAGCCGCCCCTCACATCACCGGGTAAGAGGAGACTTTATTGTAAAGGAGAGAGCAGTACGGAGGGTCCACCTAGACCCCCCATCATCTGATAAACACATAGAAACAATGTATTCAGTCAGTGTGTGTGTTTCCTACAGATGGATCCAGTAATGGGAACCCACCAGAGAGATGTCCCCGTCCCCTGTATTCAACACAGGAAGGTCACACCATCCCCCACCATCATCAGGTAGGTGGACTCGGTGTAACTTCTAGGTTTAAGTACTTGTTTCTATCTAGGGCACATACTCGGTCCATAGATCTGCATTGGATGTAATGGCGCCAAGGGACAGTCTACCGGAAAAGTGTCATCTGCCGGTGGAGCAGAGGAAGGTAAGTAAAAGGGCTTCTTCTCTGCCCTAGACTAAACAAGCCGCTATCTCTTGCGGTGCGGGTGCAACCTCGCTCTAAAGGAGGAACAGCTAATTGATGAGTTCATCGGCTCTCTCCTCCTGTCAGCATGTACCTTGTTAGCACTGCAGCAGAGCTGATCGGCTTATTGTTCTCATTCTCCCTCTCCCATTCCGAGCTCTACTGTACAAGGACTGCAAGAGACTGATACCAAGTCACATTTAGGTACTTATACTGCTTGTATTAAAAAGAATAAAAATTAATAATGTATTAGGGAATAAAGAGCTGCTGTCATTTGTGTATTTTATATCTGCCTGAAGTTCAGCTCTAATAGATGTTTTCCATTATTTTGGGGTTCAGGGTGAAGAACGGATTAATATAAAAGCTGAGGTTCAAGAGGAAGAAGTAGAGACGGATGTGGGGGGTGATCAGCCGTCCATGGAGGAGGTTGGGATGATTATAAAAAGTGAAGAGGAAGAAATATCTCTACCTATCAACACAAGTAAGTATAGGCACTATGATAGAAACCGTTTAGGAAGAAAGGGAGGAAGAGCCTCATATAGTGTAAACCAATTTATTAAAAACAGTGAAAAAAAGTAGTAATGCACTCACATATAAAAAGACATCATAACCACCATACAAGAAAAACAGGAAGTGTCAGACCCAAGATGGCAACTGTGCTTTCCAATCAGTGCAAATGATGTCACCCAGAAGTCCCACCCTACGTGTATAAATGGCAGAGAGGATCCACAACGTTATACAGCACCTCATCCCTTTTGGTAGTTAAATGTAAAAGGGGGGTAGAGAAATAGGGATTATATCGGTGCACGTCGTTTTTCCCACCCTACGTGTTTCGTCATCAATCTGCAACGTTCTCAGGATCAGTCCATTACTACTTTTTTACTGTTTTTAATAAATTGATTTACAGGCTTTCCTTCCTTCCTTGGTTTAAATTTCGGAGTGGGAGTGGTGACAGGAACATTGTCTCTAACAAATAACGTGAAAGGTCCATCTCCATTCCCCAATATAACGTCATCTTCCCTACAAATGAGGAGGAGATACTATACACCATATGAAAGGTCCATCTCCATTCTTCAATATCAAGTTATGTTTGACATTTATTTAAACCTTGTTTCCCAACAGATGGATGTGATGTCAGGAATTCCTCGGAGAGACGTCTTCTATTATCTGCTGATTGTAAGTCAGAAGATAATGTCATCACACAGGATCCTCCAGGAGGAAATCCAAATACACAAAATATACATCACAGACCTTCCTGTCCGGAGACATCAATGGATCCCTCTGATCAGGGGGAATCTTCTCATCAATCACATACTATGATTGGAAATATCCATGTAAGATCTCACACTGCAGATCGATCAACAGATCCTTCTAATCCCGAGGAAACTTCCTCACCCCATGAAGGAGATCATCGGGGTCAGAATCTATTCTCATGTTCAGAGTGCGGGAAATGTTTCACTCAGAAGGGAGCACTTACAAAGCACCAGAGAACTCACACGGGTGAGCGTCCTTATTCATGTTCAGAGTGCGGGAAATCTTTCACTCGGAAAGGAAACCTTGTGCAGCACCTGAGAATACACACGGGTGAGCGTCCCCATGCATGTTCAGTGTGCGGCAAATCTTTCTTTCAGAAAGGAGACCTTCAAACTCACCAAAGAATTCACACAGGTGAGCGTCCTTATTCATGTTCAGAGTGCGGAAAATCGTTCACTCTGAAAGGAAGCCTTGTGCAGCACCTGAGAATTCACACGGGTGAGCGCCCCTATCAATGTTCAGAGTGCGGGAAATCTTTCTTTCAGAAAGGAGCCATTCGGACTCACCAAAGAATTCACACAGGTGAGCGTCCTTATTCATGTTCAGAGTGCGGAAAATCTTTCGCGCTGAAAGGAAACCTTGTTGAACACGAGAGAATTCACACAGGTGAGCGTTCTTATTCATGTTCAGAGTGCGGGAAATCTTTCCGAATGAAAGGAACCCTTGTTGAACACCAGAAAATTCATACTGGTGAACACCCATATTCATGTTCAGAGTGCCTGAAAACTTTCAAATATAAATTAAGCTATGTTAAACACCAGAGAATACACACGGGTGAGTGTCCTTATTCATGTTCGGAGTGCGGGAAATCTTTCACTCAAAAAGAAGGCCTTATTATACACCAGAGAAGACACACGGGTGAGCGTCCTTTTTCATGTGTTGAGTGCAGAAAATCTTTCTTTCATAAAGGAGATCTCGTTACACACCAGAGAATTCACACGGGTGAGCGTCCTTATTCATGTTCGGAGTGCGGGAAATCTTTCACTCTGAAAGGAGAGCTTGTTAAGCATCAGAGAAGTCACACAGGTGAGCGTCCTTATTCATGTACAGAGTGCGGGAAATCTTTCACTCAAAAAGAAGGCCTTAATATACACCAGAGAAGACACACGGGTGAGCGTCCTTTTTCATGTGTTGAATGCGGAAAGTCTTTCTTTCGTAAAGGAGATCTTGTTACACACCAGAGAGTTCACACGAGGTGAGCGTGCTTATTCATGCACAGAGTGCGGGAAATCTTTCACCATGAAAGGAGACCTTGTTGCACATCGGAGAATACACACAGCACTGCGTCCTCAGAGTGATCAGACTGTTTGAAATGTTTTACAAGTAAAAGAAGTCTAATTGGACATCAGAGGCACCTGCCTATTTTTACAAATGTACGATGGTTTTTACTGGTGGGCCGAGTCTTTTGGCTTCTTGTATTTTTTGGAAACTCCCAATGGTGAAATGTGCCTGCTACAATTTCTGCCCCCCACTTTGTGGTATCCCCATTTATCTAAATGACCCATCTAATTGTAAAGCCTTTTTAGAGGGGTTTAATTCTGGAAAAATAATCTAATGTTATGGTTATGGGTGGGCCGGCTGACTTGTGGATGCATTTTGGGAGGTCTGCCCCCTGACCCAGTATGTTGGGTGGACACAAGTGCAGGCGTTCAAATTTTTGCCCTTCTACCTCAGTTGGTTGGGCTTGAATGGACAGTGCATTTTCCATGTCGGTGGTGACATGGAGGTGACATCGCCTGGTATGCGGGATGACGCCACCATGCGGCGTGATGTTATGGTGTCCCATTCACGATCGCGAGCCGGAATGCCAGGGATCACAGTATAACAGCTTTTTGGAAGTGTTTATTTCTGGAAAAACGGACTAAAGTTATCTCTGATGGGCAATGGAAGAAGATTTCTCCTTGAAATAGTATTTGGTAATCTCTGGATCTTCATGGAAATCTATAATAATCTCTAGATGTGATGAGTTTAAATATATAAAAAAGTGGTATTTGCTTTACTTTACTATCTGTATGTCTATAAACATTTATGTGCCAATACCTATGGGATGTCTCTGTAAAGATATGAATAAAATATATGTGTGCTTATAGGTATGGGGATTATCAATGTAAGCAATCTACGGTAATTTGCGATTTTATATTTGTAATAAAGATTTTCTTTTTTGTTTCATTTTTGTAAACTGATGTCTCTTTGGCTGTTCTGAGGGGAGCGCTGCCTTTGTGAGAGGGGTCTCATTTGTCTCAATGTAATGTGGCTGGTGGAGGAGATCTGTCAGAGAATAGAGTGGGGATGGTGGAGGAGAATGTAGTGTGGATGGTGGAGGAGATCTGTCGGAGAATGTAGTGTGGATGGTGGAAGAGAGCTGTCGGAGAATGTAGTGTGGATGGTGGAAGAGAGCTGTCGGAGAATGTAGTGTGGATGGTGGAGGAGAGCTGTCAGAGAATGTAGTGTGGATGGTGGAGGAGATCTGTCGGAGAATGTAGTGTGGATGGTGGAGGAGAATGTAGTGTGGATGGTGGGGGAGAGCTGTCGGAGAATGTATTGTGGGTGGTGGAGGAGAGCTGTCGGAGAATGTAGTGTGGATGTGGAGGAGAGCTGTCGGAGAATGTAGTGTGGATGGTGGAGAGCTGTCGGAGAATGTAGTGTGGATGGTGGAGGAGATCTGTCGGAGAATGTAGTGTGGATGGTGGAGGAGAGCTGTCGGAGAATGTAGTGTGGATGGTGGAGGAGATCTGTCGGAGAATGTAGTGTGGATGGTGGAGGAGATATGTCGGAGAATGTAGAGTAGATGGTGAGAGGAGAGCAGTCGGAGAATGTAGTGTGGATGGTGGAGGAGGTCTGTCGGAGAATGTAGTGTGGATGGTGGAGGAGAATGTAGTGTGGATGGTGGAGGAGAATGTAGTGTGGATGGTGGGGGAGAGCTGTCGGAGAATGTAGTGTGGATGGTGGAGGAGAGCTGTCGGAGAATGTAGAGTAGATGGTGAGAGGAGAGCAGTCGGAGAATGTAGTGTGGATGGTGGGAGGAGAACTGTCGGAGAATGTAGTGTGGATGGTGGAGGAGAGCTGTCGGAGAATGTAGTGTGGATGGTGGAGGAGATCTGTCGGAGAATGTAGTGTAGATGGTGAGAGGAGATCTGTCGGAGAATGTAGTGTGGATGGTGGAGGAGATCTGTCGGAGAATGTAGTGTGGATGGTGGAGGAGATCTGTCGGAGAATGTAGTGTAGATGGTGAGAGGAGATCTGTCGGAGAATGTAGTGTGGATGGTGGGAGGAGAGCTGTCGGAGAATGTAGTGTGGATGGTGAAGGAGAGCTGTCGGAGAATGTAGTGTGGATGGTGGAGGAGATCTGTCAGAGAATGTAGTGTAGATGGTGAGAGGAGATCTGTCGGAGAATGTAGTGTGGATGGAGGAGGAGAGCTGTCGGAGAATGTGGAGTAGATGGTGAGAGGAGATCTGTCGGAGAATGTAGTGTGGATGGTGGAGGAGAGCTGTCGGAGAATGTAGTGTGGATGGTGGAGGAGACCTGTCGGAGAATGTAGTGTGGATGGTGGAGGAGAGCTGTCGGAGAATGTAGTGTGGATGGTGGAGGAGAGCTGTCTGAGAATGTAGTGTGGATGGTGGAGGAGATCTGTCGGAGAATGTAGTGTGGATGGTGGAGGAGATCTGTCGGAGAATGTAGTGTGGATGGTGGAGGAGATCTGTCAGAGAATGTAGTGTGGATGGTGGAGGAGATCTGTCGGAGAATGTAGTGTGGATGGTGGAGGAGATCTGTCAGAGAATGTAGTGTGGATGGTGGAGGAGATCTGTCGGAGAATGTAGTGTGGATGGTGGAGGAGATCTGTCAGAGAATGTAGTGTGGATGGTGGAGGAGAGATGTCGGAGAATGTAGTGTGGATGGTGGAGGAGATCTGTCAGAGAATGTAGTGTGGATGGTGGGAGGAGATCTGTCGGAGAATGTAGTGTGGATGGTGGGGGGGAGATCTGTCGGAGAATGTAGTGTGGATGGTGGAGGAGATCTGTCGGAGAATGTAGTGTGGATGGTGGAGGAGATCTGTCGGAGAATGTAGTGTGGATGGTGGAGGAGAGCTGTCGGAGAATGTAGTGTGGATGGTGGAGGAGATCTGTCAGAGAATGTAGTGTGGATGGTGGAGGAGATCTGTCGGAGATCATGATATTGATGGAGGAGGAGAGAGGTTCTGTAAAACATTGTGTAAAAGGGACGGAGCGTGTGAAAAATTAAACTATTGCCCTGGACAGCTAGAGGCAGCTTAGCCTCTAGCTGTCCAGGGCAATAGTTTAATTTTTCACACGCTAAAAATTAGCATTTTGTTGCTGGAAATTTACTCTTCATAACATTCATATTTACAGAGTCCCTGTCCTCACATCCATATATAGAGTTTCTGCCCATTTAAAGTGTATAGAGAATACTAGGAGGGGATTGGTTTACTGTCAGCAGCATTGAAGATACACATTATTGGTGGCGCAGTACTCACACTGTAGCCACAGTGATCTCCTCTACTAAATGAAAGACAAGAAGTGGTGTTACAAATGGACAGGAAGTGATGTCACATGCAGACAGGAAGTTCAAAGTTGTGAGGAAGTAGAGAGGAGACATTGGTGGAACTGGCAGCAGAGGAGATAATAAGATTTATTTTATATTTACACCCAGTAACCCCCCCCCCCCCCGTCATGTCCGTCCTCTTCCTCCATAGTCACTGTGACGTCTTTTATCTCCAGCAGACACTACAAATACATATAGAGGGATATAAAAATGTGACTGATATTATTTTACCTTTACCACATTTCCTGTGACAGAAAACAGAACCCATTCCACCGTCACTTCTGTCACCGATGTAAAACAAAATGGAGAATTCAGTCATAGAAGAGCTGAGGAGAGCCGGACACCTCACAGACATCACCTCAGAGTTCCCGCTTCACACCTCCTCCACTGCCATTGGCTGCATTCCCTCCACAGGAACCAATCACAGGGTGGGATCACAGTCACCGGGTGGATTCTGCTTTCTACGGAGACTCACCTCAGACCTATCCACTGTGGTTGGCCGATCTACAGAAACCAATCATTGTCACTGGGCAGATTCTACTCTCCACAGACCACCCCACAGTCACACACTATTATTATTATACATTTATATAGCTCTGACATATACCGCAGTGCTGTAGAGAGAACACTGAGCAAGTCACATCATTCTCTGTACCAGAAGAGCTTACACTCTAATGTCCCCCCCCCCCCCCCACAGTCACATACTGTTATTATTTATTTCAGGTACATATAGTGCCTACATTTTACACAGCACTTCTAACACATATAGTACAGTCACATCAGCACCTGCCCTCAAGGAGCTTACAATCTAAGGTTCCAAACTCACATTCATACATGCATATACTAGGGCCAATGTAGACAGCAGACAATTAACCTACCAGCATGTCTGTGGAGTGTGGGAGGAAACCGGAGTACTCTGAGGAAACCTACGCAGGCACAGGGATTTGAACCAACAACCCCAGTGCTGCTTGGTGGAAGTGATAACCACTTAGCCACTGTGCTGTCCCTTATTATTATTATTATACATTTACTTATTTTAGAAGGGGCAGCTATTTCCAGTGCAGTGAGATAATAATAGTCACATGGCTAAAATAAAAATGGCTATACTTGTATTAAAGCTTTGTAAATTGTGCCTCATGTGTTCTGCTGCCTTTGACACGGTTGACCACCTGCTCCTCCTCAGCAAATTACACTCCCTTGGCCTCCGCGATTCTGCCTTATCCGGGTTCTCCTTCTACCTATCTCAGCGCACTTTCAGTGTCACTTACAACTCCATCTCCTCCGCTCCCCTTCCTCTTTCTGTTGGGGTACCCCAAGGCTTCGTCCTTGGGCCCCTCCTATTCTCGCTCTATACCTCTTCCCTGGGCCAGTTGATAACCTCCCATGGCTTCCAATACCACCTCTATGCCGACGACACCCAGATCTATCTCTCCACTCCTCAACTCACCCCCTCGATCTCACGGATCTCAAACTTACTGAATGACATATCGGTATGGATGTCACACCACTTCCTCAAACTCAATCTTTCTAAAACTGAGCTTGTTATATTTCCTCCTTCACGACCCCCCCCCCCCCCCCCACTGTGACTTCACCATTAATATCAACAACACAACCAGTCCCTCCACACATGCCAGGGTCCTGGGTGTAATCCTTGACTCTGACCTCTCCTTCAGCCCCCATATCCAATCACTGGCTAAATCCTGCCGCCTTCACCTCCGCAATATCTCCAGAATTCGACCCTTCCTGACTAATGACACCACAAAGCAACTTATTTACTCCTTGATTATTTCCAGCCTTGACTACTGCAACTCTCCCCTTAAAGGGGTTGTAAAGGTTATTTTTTTATTTTCTAAATAGGTTCCTTTAAGCTAGTGAATTGTTGGTTCACTTACCTTTTCCTTCGATTTCCCTTCTAAATGTTTTTTTTTCTTTGTCTGAATTTCTCACTTCCTGTTTCTCCTCAGTAAACTTCACACCATCATCCGAGTGGTGTTTAGTCAGCCAGAACAGCTTACTGAACAGCTTGCTGAGGAGGAACAGGACGTGAGAAATTTAGACAAAGAAAACAAAGTAAAAAAAAAACATTTAGAAGGGAAATCGAAGGAAAAGTAAGTGAACCAACAATGCACTAGCTTAAGGGAACCTATTTAGAAAATAAAAAACTAACCTTTACAACCCCTTTAATGGCCTACCCTTAAGCAGGCCATCCCCCCTTCAGTCTATTATGAATGCTGCTGCTAGACTAATACACCTCACTAACCGACCCGTGACTGCCGCCCCTCTCTGCCAATCCCTTCACTGGCTTCCCCTACCCCACCGTGTAAAATTCAAAATGCTAACCATAACATACAAAGCCATCCACAACATCGCCCCTATCTACATCACCAACCTCATTTGCAGATATTGACCAAATCGTCCCCTCCGCTCCTCCCAGCTCCCTTTTTACCTCCTCTCATGCTCGCCTGCAGGACTTCTCCAGAGTCTCTCCCATCCTCTGGATCTCCCTGCCCCAATATGCCCGGCCAACCCCTACTAGGGTGCCCACGTGTCCCGGATTGCCCGGGACAATCCCGCAATTAGCAGGTCTGGCCCGGTTCCCGGGCACCCTCATTCCGGGACCATACAGTGTCCCGGATTTGCCCTGGGTCGATCTAATGCCCCCTAAAATAGCCTCAGCCTCAGCCTGTGGTGGACCCCTAGCTGGCAGAAACAATTTTTTACTTTATTCACCACTGCTGCTGGCTCAGCGCCCAAACTGGTTGCTACCTGCCGTCCGCTTGGCGTGTAGCAACCAGTGACGTCATGAGCAGGAGAGAGGCAGAGACCCAGAATTCACAGCGGAGGAGATTTAACTTCCTCCTCCGCGCCTACAGTTTAGCTCCACCCACCTCCTCCCTGTATGATTGGCAAAATTGTTTGGAAATGTGGTCACCCTAACCCCTACCCTGTCCACCTTTAGGAGATCCCTGAAAACAAATTTATTCAGGGAAGCCTATCCCACACCCACCTAACAACATCATTCTCTGCAGCTATTACCTTTTGTACCACCACCCCGTCCCTTTAGAATGTAAGCTCTACGAGCAGGGCCCTCCTGTCCCTTCTGTATTGTACTGTACTGTAATTGTGTTGTCCCCCCCCTATACATTGTAAAGCGCTGCGTAAACTGTTGGTGCCATATAAATCGTGTATAATAATAATAATAATTTAACACAAGGTGGTGATCTCACTGCACAATGCACAGACAGGAAGTGATGTAAATGTATAAACAGGAAGTTTCGGGTGAGAGGTGTGTTGGGAGGAAGTAGAGAGGAGACATTGCTGGAACTGGCAGCAGAGGAGGTAATAAGATATTATATTACATTGCGATGTCTTTTATCGCCAACAGATGAACACCTAAATATATAAAGGATTATAAAACATACACATCCTAAATATAGAACCATTTATCCAACTGTCCATCCAGAACCTCTGGTTTATAGACCAGATACAGCCTAAATATAGAACCATTTATCCAACTGTCCATCCAGAGCCTCTGGTTTACCAGACCCTTATCTGAGCAAGCGGCCTGGCTGGCCAGGAAAGTGGGGTCAGTGAGCGTGAAGCCCCTCATTCTTAACCATACAAGGCCACATGCTCTCAAAACTGGGAGGTTACTTATTTGACATCACTCTTAACTTTATAATTGAACTCCAGATCTGACCGGAGAGAGGTGAGGAGGATTCTGGGATGTCTGTGGTGACAATTTTTACTTTCTCTCTTTACACAGGATTATAAAGTAGTAAATCTGTTGATTTACCCAGCAGCCGTTTTCACAGGACATCCCCCATCACAGTGCCTCTGTATATAATTATATAATTATAAGATATTATTTTATATTTACATCCAGTAACACCCCCGTCATGTCCGTCCTCTTCCTCCATAGACACTGTGATGTCTTTTATCTCCAGCAGATGAACACCTAAATATATAAAGGATTATAAAACATACACCTCCGAAATATAGAACCGTTTATCCAACTGTCCATCCAGAACCTCTGGTTTATAGAGCAGATACCCCCCAGGTATAAGGCTTATTTGACATCACTCTTTACTTTTTAATCGAAATACAGATCTGACTGGAGAGAGGTGAGGAGGATTCTGGGATGTCTGTGGTGACAATTTTTACTTTCTCTCTTTACACAGAATTATAAAGTAGTGAATCTGTTGATCCATTATCACCCAGCAGCCGTCTTCACAGGACATCACCCATCACAGTGCCTCCACCTCACTGCCTGACAGCAGAGGTAACCAGTGCCAAGAAGATTCTAGAAGTCACCAAGAAGATCACTGATCTGCTGACAGGAGAGGTGAGCGGTGCCGGGAATTCTGGGACATTATCCAGTAACAGACAAGGGATGTGTCTGGATGGTGACTGTATCATTGTGTGTGTCAGGTTCCTATAAGGTGTCAGGATGTCACTGTCTATTTCTCCATGGAGGAGTGGGAGTATTTAGAAGGACACAAGGATCTCTACAAGGACGTCATGATGGAGAATCAGCCGCCCCTCACATCACCGGGTAAGAGGAGACTTTATTGTAAAGGAGAGAGCAGTACGGAGGCTCCACCTAGATCCCCCATCATCTGATAAACACATAGAAACAATGTATTCAGTCAGTGTGTGTGTTTCCTACAGATGGATCCAGTAATGAGAACCCACCAGAGAGATGTCCTCGTTCTCTGTATTCCTGGGATTCCACACAGGAAGATCTCACCATCCCCCACCATCAGGTAGGTGGGACCGAGCAACTGGAACTTGATAGAGATTCCAAACTGTATGGAATGACATTCTTCTATGTAATCTTTTGCTTCTTTTTGCAAAATGTATTCTGTCATCTTTGGAGTTTAGGGTGAAGAACTGAAAGACATCAAAGTTGAGGAGAAAGAGGAAGAAGAAAAGATGTTTGTGGTCGGAGATCAGCAGTCTAGTGAGAAGTGTAGACCTTTGTATTCCGGGGATTCCACACAGGAAGATCTCAGCATCCTTCACCATCATCAGGTAGATGGGACTGAGCAGCTAGAACTAAAATTATTCTAAACTATGAGATAAAATTCTTCTATATAATCTTTTAATATTGGCAATCATTCTTCCAAATGTTATATTTTATCATCTTTGGAGTTTAGGATGAAAAACTGAAAAACATCAAAGCCGAAATTAAAGAGGAAGAAGAAGAAGAAGAGAGGTTGGTGAGTGGAGATCGGCAGTCTATGGAGGAGGGGGAGATGACTATGGAAAGTAAACAGGAGGAATCTTCTCTACATATGGAGACAAGTAAGTCATAAATATTAAATGCAGAAAGTGTTCTTTTTAAATTAACCTAAAATAAGGTGTGCATCAAATTTACCACCACAAAAATTCTTTCCTACAACAATGAAACTTTTGTATTTTCAACAATAAACCAATGTTCCCAATAAATGAGGAGGAGATACTGTACACCATATGAAAGGTCCATCTCCGTTCCTCAATATAACGTCATGTTCCCAACAAATGATGAGGCTAAAACATTTTGTGATATCTCCATTACGCCCCCTATCTGTCATTAATGCAGAAAGCAATGTTCCCCAGTATGACATTTTCAGTGTTTTGTATCCTTTAACTTGTTTGTTTTCTTTTTTTGACCGTACATTTGTACCTTGTTTCCCATCAGATGGATGTGATGTCAGGAATTCCTCGGAGAGACGTCTTCTATTATCTGCTGATTGTAAGTCAGAAGATAATGTCATCACACAGGATCCTCCCGGAGGAAATCCAAATACACAAAATATACATCACAGACCTTCCTGTCCGGAGACATCAATGGATCCCTCTGATCAGGGGGAATCTTCTCATCAATCACATACTATGATTGGAAATATCCATGTAAGATCTCACACTGCAGATCGATCAACAGATCCTTCTAATCCCGAGGAATCTTCCTCACCCCATGAAGGAGATCACCTAGGTCAGAATATATTCCCATGTTCTGAGTGCGGGAAATGTTTCACTCGGAAAGGAAACCTTGTGCGGCACCTGCAAATTCACACCGGTGAGCGTCCTTATTCATGTTCAGAGTGCGGGAAATGTTTCACTCTGAAAGGAAACCTTGTGCAGCACATGAGAATTCACACGGGTGAGGGTGCATATCCATGTTCAGAGTGCGGGAAATCTTTCATTCACAAACCAAATTTTGAAAAACATCTGAGAATTCACACGGGTGAGCGTCCCTATATATGTTCAGAGTGCGGGAAATCTTTCCCTCTGAAAGGAAACCTTGTGAAGCACCTGAGAATGCACACGGGTGAGGCTTCGTATGAGCGTCCTTATTCATGTTTGGAGTGCGGAAAATCTTTCACTCAAAAAGGAGCCCTTATTATACACCAGAGAACACACACGGGTGAGCGTCCTTTTTCATGTAATGAATGTGGAAAATCTTTCTTTCATAAAGGAAATCTTGTTATACACCAGAGAATACACACAGGTGAGCGTCCGTATTCATGCACAGAGTGCGGAAAATCTTTCACTATAAAAGGAAACCTTGTTGCACATCAGAGAGCACACACAGCACTGCGTCCTCAGAGTGATCAGACTGTTTGAAATGTTTTACAAGTAAAAGAAGACTAATTAGACATCAGAGGCACCTGCCTATTTTTATTTCTCCAAATGTACGATGGTTTTTTGCCCTTCTACCTCAGTTGGTAGGGCTTGAATGGACAGAGCATTGTCCCTGTCGGTGGTGACCTGGAGGTGACATTGCCTGCTATGCGGGATGACGTCACCATGTGGCGTGACGTTATGACGTCACAATTGCGGACCGGGATGCCAGAGGTCACAGTATAACAGCTTTTTGGAAGTGTTTATTTCTGGATAAACAGACTAAAAGTTATCTTCGATGGGCAATAGAAGGAGATTTCTCCTTTGAAATAGTATTTGGTAATGTCTGGACCTTTATGGAAATCTATAATAATCTCTAGATGTGATGAGTTTAAATATATGAAAAAGTGTTATTTGCTTGACATTTATGTGCCAATAGTTGATTTCTCTGTAAGATATGAATAAAATATATGTGTGCTTATAGGTATGGGGATTATCAATGTAAGCAATCTACGGTAATTTGCGATTTTATATTTGTAATAAAGATTTTTTTTCTTGTTTCATTTTTGTAAACAGATGTCTCTTTGGCTGTTCTAAGGGGAGCACAGCCTTTGTGAGATGGGTCTCATTTGAGTACACCTGGCAAGGAAAGCTCACCCTCTCATCCTGCCCTTTTGTGTTTAAGGGGAGGTGGGGTGACTTGTTGCTATGTGTTGGGTGGTCTGCCCAAGCCGGAGAATGTAGTGTGGATGGTGGAGAAGAGCTGTCGGAGAATGTAGTGTGGATGGTGAAGGAGAGCTGTTAGAGAATGTAGTGTGGATGGTGGAGGAGAGCTGTCGGAGAATGTAGTGTGGATGGTGAAGGAGAGCTGTTAGAGAATGTAGTGTGGATGGTGGAGGAGATCTGTCAGAGATTGTAGTGTGGATGGTGGAGAGCTGTCGGAGAATGTAGTGTGGATGGTGGAGAAGAGCTGTCGGAGAATGCAGTGTGGAGGAGAGCTGTGGGAGAATGTAGTGTGGATGGTGGAGGAGAGCTGTGGGAGAATGTAGTGTGGATGGTGGAGGAGAGCTGTCGGGGGAATGTATTGTGCATGATGAAGGAGAGCTGTTAGAGATTGTAGTGTGGATGGTGGTGGAAGAGCTGTCGGAGAATGTAGTGTGGATGGTGGAGGAGAGCTGTCGGAGAATGTAGTGTGGATGGCGGAGGAGAGCTGTCGGAGAATGTAGTGTGGATGGTGGAGGAGATCTGTCGGAGAATGTAGTGTGGATGGTGGAGGAGAGCTGTCAGAGAATGTAGTGTGGATGGTGGAGAAGAGCTGTCGGAGAATGTAGTGTGGAGGAGAGCTGTCAGGGAATGTATTGAGCATGGTGAAGGAGAGCTGTTAGAGATTGTAGTGTGGATGGTGGAGGAAGAGCTGTCGGAGAATGTAGTGTGGATGGTGGGAGGAGAGCTGTTAGAGATTGTAGTGTGCATGGTGGAGAGCTGTCAGAGCTCATGATATTGAAGGAGGAGGAGGGAGGTGCTGTAAAACGTGTGAAAGGGACGAAGCTAGCGTTTCTGCCCATTTAAAGTGTATAGAGAATACTAGGAGGCGATTCTTCTTTCTACACCAGGTGGTGCTGATTTGCAAGGTGCTGTTGGCTCACTCTGCTTTGATCTCAGCTGAGAGAAGCAGCAATCCTGGGGCCTGTCCTGCCTTTTCCCAGGAAAGCATGGACCATGTTGGGGAAGATGAAGGTGGAGGCTCTCCAGAAGCACTGAGGCCTACACCATGTGCTCAAGCTGCAGTGGAACCTGGGCTTGTGCCAATGCAAGTGGAGTCCTTAACATCATTCTAGGATAGAGTGGTGAATAGACTTTGCCTTATTACCAAAGAGGAACAGAAACTTGCTGTCCTGAAAGCAGATTTCAGGAAAAATAAATCTCTGCACAGTAAGTCTGGGAGCAGTAGGAGGGAAGACTCCAAGCTGAAGTCTCTGGAGGAGGCATTGAAGAAGCAGGAAAGCTGGTCGCTTTTCTGAAGGAAAGCAGCTGTGTGTTCAAGGAGAAATATGGGAATGAGGAGAGATTCAAACGGATGAAGGCGAGTGCCTTTGCCAGTACCAGAGGGTGGATGCCAGAGCAACGGCGACAGTATGGATGGGGGGTAAAGAAGTGGCTTCTCATGGTGGCCTCAGTACTACCCCTGTCTCAGGATCTGTCACACTTGAGTCAGTATCTGCCTGCATCTCTCCTCAGCAGCCTGGGTCATCTCAGGAGGAGGTTGAGGAAAATGGTGGGTTGCTGCAGCCATTACAGAAATGGAATCTCCCTTGAGTGGCACCGACTCATCAGATGAGGAGGAGGATGTCGTCCCTCAGCCTGTAAGGGAGAAAGTTGTGGAAAAAGTTTAATTTAAGTCTGATCAAGATGGCGGCAGTGCTACAGTGTCTGCAAATGGAGGACAGGCTTTTTTCAGTTTGGGAAAATGCTGGTGAAGGAATGCTTGTTAAGAATATCTCTCTGTGTATGGATGCCAATCCTGTGATTGCTGCTACAGACAAAGAGACTCCAACCAAAAAGGTTCCTGCTGGCTGTGGGGATAAGGAACAGGAATCCCACATGGACACTAACACTGCAGATCAGGAGGGCCGTATGGATGCTAAAGCAGCCGTTTTTTTTCTGAACAGAAGACTTTACCTGATGTCAGGACTGCTGGTAATTGTGGTACTTCTGGGACTATGGTGAGCAGGACTGCTATGCTGGAGGGGAGGCGGGAGGATTAGGTGGTGGATAATTTACCAAACCTGTTGCAGAGGTTCCTAGGCAGCCACTAAAACCCCTAATTCTGTGTCATCTGTCCCGGGTAGGAGCTATGCTAAGGCTGTGTCCGAAAGTCATGCTGCTGTTGAAAAGGAGCCAGTTGTGGGACTTTGACCTAACGCACCTTCTTCCATTAAACGCTGGAATGTGGTAGAGCTCAGATGGTAAGGAGGGGGTATTCCACTTATCAGAAAGGTGGTTGTGGATCGGATCCTAGCCATAGGATTTAACGCAGAGGATATTTATGCTCTTATCAGTCCAGCTGGTTCCTATGAATATGATTTATCATTTGTGCATACAGAGTCACTGGATCTGTTTTGGGAGCTGTATGAGCATGTGTATAGGGGCCAGCCGGACTGGAAGGGGCTTGTCCCCAAAGTTATCTCACGACAGCCCTTGCTAAAGAATGTGACTATCCTGACTAGGAATGAGTCTATACCCCCTGAGGATTTATAGGTCTGGTTACGGAGGTTTGGTAAAACGTTGTGTCCCCTAAAAAAGATTGTGGATGATAGAGGAATCTGGATGGGTGGGTGGTCAGTGTCAATGAGGTTGAGAGTGTGTGGGAATGTGGTCCAGCATTTGCCCTCCTCAGCCTTTATTGGTAGAGATAGGATTACCGTCTTATACCCTGGTCAACCTAAGCTGTGCCATAGATGTGGAGCCAAGGGACATTTCCCATCTTCCTTTCCAGAACAGAAGTGTTCTTTGTGTCAGGAACTGGGGTATCTGGCTAGGGACTGTAAGATCATTAAATGCAACTTGTGTGATAAGGTTGGTCACCCTTATAGCCAGTACCCTGAGGCTTTGCACAATAAGCCAGA
The DNA here is from genome assembly GCA_028564925.1 of Lithobates sylvaticus. Classification (NCBI taxonomy): domain Eukaryota; kingdom Metazoa; phylum Chordata; class Amphibia; order Anura; family Ranidae; genus Lithobates; species Lithobates sylvaticus. The sequence goes on from CM053028.1 coordinate 608,385,459, forward strand.
GTTAGCGGAGGAATTCTTCCATCTGGATAAGGAAGAGTCTGGGTTGGCAGATGTTGTACCAGGGGATCCTAGTGTTTCTGTCCCGTCAGAATCTGTGTCTGTGAGACCCTCTGTGGTGTCAGTGTCCCCCCAGTCGGTGGTTCCCCTGCCAGTGTCAGAAAGTGTGGTTGTCAAGTCTGTGTCTGCACCTATTGTTTCTCCTAGTGTAGTGAAGGCAGTGGAGGGTGCTGGACCAGTGTGTATGGTTGTGCCAATACCTCCTCCTCGGCATGGCAGAAGTGCGGCTGGGGGTGAGTGATGCATTAGATGATGGTGGGGGGTAGTTGTGAAGTGAATGAGAGTGGCTGTTGCAGAATGGAAGGTGAATGATGTGGAGGTTGGGGTAGAAGGTGGGGGATTGATGTGGGGGGAGGGGTTAATGGGGGGGGGGGGGTTTGGCTGAGGATGTCCTGGGGAGGGGGGGGGGGGGGGGGTTCTGCCATCAGGATTGTTGAATGAGGATATGGATTGGTGGGAGGCTAAAAAGGAAAAAGGGTAAGAGGCGGAGAAGGAGAAAGGACGTCAGTGCTCCTGAACCTGGGAGGGTGGAGGTGGCAAATGCTTTTGAGGTGTTTTTTGAGGTGGTGAGTGGAAGTTCTTCTGGTGATGAGTTGGTGATTTCTATGGAGGAGGAATCCCAAGGGACATTAAAGTGTGTGAATCTCCAGGTAGGGAGGAGGGTAAGCAGGCTAAGAAACGTATACCTCAATCATCCTGATGGCGGTCCCCACTCCACTGAAGGTGGCGACCATTAATGTTGCCAGCATAAAATCAGTAAGTGCTCGTAACATGGCCTTATTTTTGCTCAGCAGGTTTGATGCTGATATTTTCTTTTTGCAAGAGGCCCGGTAGTCAATTTGGTCGATATTCATCTGGCGAAGAAGGAGTGGAAGCGTGGCCCCTCCTAGTGGTCTCTTGCGGCCAAGCCTTACACTGGAGTTACGGTACTTTTTTCCTGCATAGTAACCTGTTGGACGATTATTGAGGAAGAAATGGGGAGATGCATGGTCTTGGACATCTCCATGGGGATGCAGGACCTGCGCCTGATCAACATCTTTGGGGCCCAGACAAAGTGGGACAGGAAATGCCTCTTTGTGAAGATCAAGCCTTTTCTTTTTACAGCCCAGCAAGTTGACTTCAGTGGTGATTTCAACAGTATCACTAGGACTAAGGACAGGTAAAGGTATCGGAGCCAGGCTGGACTCTGACAATTTTTTTTAAAACTAAGTAGCTAGAGAGGCAGGTCTGGTTGATGTGCACATTCATTGCTGCCCAGACGACACAGGGTTCACTTTTCAGTGTGTCAGGCGGTGGAGTTTTCCAATCACTGTATTCTGTCTGTTACTCTGAATAGTCCCGATACACCACCTAGGGGGAAGGGTACCTGGAAGCTGAATTCGGAACTCCTGGATGATGAGAAGGTGAGTCAATCTTTTGAGGATTATTTTCAGGTACAGGTATCGATCATGGACTTTTGCAGCAGTAAGTCAGAGTGGTGGGAGCTCGCAAAACTAAGGATCGTTGGGTTTTTCAAAGCCATAGGAAGAAATAAACATCTTGATAAGTATGTCACCTACCAGCGTCTGCGGAGGAAGCTTGATAGGCTTGTCTCGAATAATGGAGATCCGGGGATGATCTCTGAGGTTAAACTCTTGCTCAGGTTGTGTCAATATGACAGGCATGCTTCTTTGTTTCTGGAAAGGGATTATGGGAAATATCAGTTACCAGAATTGCAAATAAGGTAGAACAGTTAAGTCAGTTGTAGGCCTGGTTGACAGTACAGGTTCCCTGACAAAGTCCAAGTTGGGGATCCTGGAAACCACCAGATCATATTATGCTGACCTCCTGGGCAGGAGGGACCTTGATCTGGCATGTCAGGTTTTCTGGATTCTATTCCAAGACTTGGAAATGGCAGTTGTCTTGCGAGTTTGACAGAGGACATCACTGCAAATGAGGTGGTTAAGGCTATTGATAAGCTTGCCATTAAGAAGTCATCTGGGCCAGATGGGTTGATAGCTGAGTTTTATAAGCACTTTAAGGTTACTCTGAATGAATGAATGAATGAATGATTTGTATAGCGCTGCAACTGCGAACTGAATCGTCTCGAGGCGCTTGATCCGATCTACGTTGATTCCTTCTTAGAAGAGGTGGGTCTTGAGTTTTTTCCTGAAGGCCCGATGGTCTTTTTCCAAGCGGATGTTCGTAGGTAGAGCATTCCATAGCCGTGGTCCTTGGACTGCAAATCTTCGTTCTCCCCTTGATTTGTACCGGGACTTGGGGATGAGGAGGAGGAATACTCTGGCCCCATATTTTGTGGAGGTTTTTAATGGCTTGTCTGAGAGAGGGATCACTCCCTCCCTCCATGCGACAATCTGCTGTGATTCTTCTGTCAAAGGGTAAAGATTCTTTGAGAATTTTGAAATGGCGGCCCATTAGCTTTCTCAATGTTGATAGGAAGATACTGGCAAAAATAATTTTTGGTGGAAGTGATAACCACTTTGCCACTGTGCTGCCCCTTAATAGTATTATTATTATACATTTTTTTTTTTAAAAAGGGACAGTTATTTCCAGTGCAATGAGATAAGAAGAGTCACGTGTCTAAAATAAAAATGGCTATACGTGTATTAAAGCTTTGTAAATTGTGCCTCGTTTGTTGTACTTAAAACTGTAGTTTTCTTTTCGCCATTTAGTTTCACCTAATACATTTTCAAAAGCTATCAAAATGGTCATTCTCATTTTAGTCTGGATTTTATTTTCGTTATAATCTGTGTGTGTTATCATGGATATAACATAATAGATGATGAGGCAGCGAGCAAAATGCTGAAACATAATGTAGACTGCAGTACTTATTTAGCACAAGGTGGTGATCTCCCTTCACAACACACAGACAGGAAGTAATGTAGATGTATAAACAGGAAGTTCCGGGTGAGAGGTGGGTTGGGAGGAAGTAGAGAGGAGACATTGCTGGAACTGGCAGCAGAGGAGGTAATAAGATATTATATTATATTTACTTCCAGTAATCCCCCCGTCATGTCCGTCCTCTTCCTCCATAGTCACTGTGATGTCTTTTATCTCCAACAGATGAACACCTAAATATATAAAGGATTATAAAACATACACATCCTAAATATAGAGACATTTATCCAACTGTCCATCCAGAGCCTCTGGTTTATAGACCGGATACATCCTAAATATAGAACCATTTATCCAACTGTCCATCCAGAGTCTCTGGTTTACCAGACCCTTATCTGAGCAAGCGGCCTGGCTGGCCAGGAAAGTGGGATCAGTAAGCGTGAAGCCCCTCATTCTTAACCATACAAGGCCACATGCTCTCAAAACTGTGAGGTTACTTATTTGACATCACTCTTAAAGCGGGATTCCGCTGACCTATCTTTTTTTTTTTGTTGTTGTTGTCATTGTTTTCTTCTAACACTGCAACTGTAGCACTCACCTGTTGCTGCTTCTTCATCCCCGGATCGCTGATTTAGTCCTTTAGTACAACTTATAAAAATTGTCCCGGGCGTTTCTATTTTGCTTGTGGGCATTTGAAAACCCACAAGCAATTAGTTCCGGGATGCGGTGAATGCTGTGCTCCCAGCATTCACCGCTCGATCCCGCGCATGCTCAGTTATCTGAGCGAGCAGTGCCGTCTCACACGATTTCTGGATGACGGCGTCCCGCACTGCTTCTTGGGTATACTATTACAGAGCTCCCAGGGGTCATTGCGGAGCCGGGGAAAGCCGAAAACCACGCCTACTCCCACAGGAGGAGAGCCCGGAAGTCATTCTAAGAATGACTACTAAACGGTAAGTACTGCATAATTTTTTTTTTTTAATGATCGTTTGAGCATCTAATAGATAAACTGCTTTAAATAATATAAAGTTGTAATTTTGAGTACCAAACCGCTTTAACTTTATAATTGAACTCCAGAGCTGACCGGAGAGAGGTGAGGAGGATTCTGGGAGGTCTGTGGTGACAATTTTTACTTTCTCTCTTTACACAGGATTATAAAGTAGTGAATCTGTTGATTCATTATCACCCAGCAGCCGTTTTCACAGGACATCACCCATCACAGTGCCTCCACCTCACTGCCTGACAACAGAGGTAACCAGTGCCAAGAAGATTCTAGAAGTCACCAAGAAGATCACTGAACTCCTGACAGGAGAGGTGAGCGGTGCCGGGAATTCTGGGACATTATCCAGTAACAGACAAGGGATGTGTCTGGATGGTGACTGTATCATTGTGTGTGTCAGGTTCCTCTAAGGTGTCAGGATGTCACTGTCTATTTCTCCATGGAGGAGTGGGAGTATTTAGAAGGACACAAGGATCTCTACAAGGACGTCATGATGGAGAATCAGCCGCCCCTCACATCACCGGGTAAGAGGAGACTTCATTGTAAAGGAGAGAGCAGTACGGAGGGTCCACCTAGATTAGGGTGACCAGACATCCCCGGTTCCCAGGGACAGTCCCTGGATTGAGGACACTGTCCCCGAACCAAGTCTGTCCCCGGTTTTGTCCCTGGATTGGATTTGAACAGGGACTGGGGCAATTTCAAAGACAGTCAAGTCAGTGCAGAATAAAACAAGAAAATCTGATTTAAAAATTAAAAATCTGCCGCTCCTACTAGCTTAGGGGGTGGGGGTGTATTTTTTTCATTATATGTGCCCCTTTCTGATGATCATGTGCTGGTTGGAGTGGAGAGAATATTTCTTCAGTTTTGGGTGCATGCCCGTTCCTGCTCGCATGTTCTTCTGCCTTGGCGCAAGTCCCGGCCAGCCACCTGCCCATCTCCTTGCCTTCCTTGGCGGAGTGATATTCCTCTGCCTCCCACCCAGTAGTAGCTGGGGCATGGAGAGTAAGACTTGACAGGCTGTGAGGCGGGCGGCGACGGGCAGGGAGTCGCTAATTGCCACCATTACTAGTAAAAAAAAAAAATATGTCCCCGGATTTCATTTAAAAAATCTGGTCACCTTAACCTAGATCCCCCATCATCTGATAAACACATAGAAACAATGTATTCAGTCAGTGTGTGTGTTTCCTACAGATGGGTCCAGTAATGGGAACCCACCAGAGAGATGTCCCCGTTCTCTGTATTCCCGGGATTCCACACAGGATGATCTCACCATCCCCCACCATCATCAGGTAGGTGGGACCGAGCAACTGGAACTTGATAGAGATTCCAAACTGTATGGAATGACATTCTTCTATGTAATCTTTTGCTTCTTTTTGCAAATGTATTCTATCATCTTTGGGGTTTAGGGTGAAGAACTGAAAGACATCAAAGTTGAGGAGAAAGAGGAAGAAGAAAATATGTTTGTGGTCGGAGATCAGCAGTCTGGTGAGAAGTGTAGACCTTTGTATTCCCGGGATTCCACACAGGAAGATCTCAGCATCCTTCACCATCATCAGGTAGATGGGACTGAGCAACTAGAACTCAAAAATCATTCTAAACTATGAGATAAATCTTTTAATATTGGCAATCATTCTTCCAAATGTTATATTTTATCATCTTTGGAGTTTAGGATGAAAAACTGAAAAACATCAAAGCCGAGAATAAAGAAGAAGAAGAAGAGAGGTTGGTGAGTGGAGATCAGCAGTCTATGGAGGAGGGGGAGATGATTATGAAAAGTAAACAGGAGGAATCTTCTCTACATGTGGACACAAGTAAGTAATAATTACTAAATGTAGAAAGTGTTCTTTTTAAATTAACCTAAAATAAGGTGTGCAACAAATTTTACCACCCAAAAAAATTCCTCCCTACAACAATTAAACTTTTGTATTTGCAACAATAAACCAATGTTCCCAACAAATGAGGAGGGGATACTGTACACCCGCCCCCAAAATTTCCACTCGCCTGCTCGCATTTGGCGAATGGAAATAGCTTGAGGGCGAGTGTGGGGCCGTCTTGGGGTTGAACGGGAAGCGTTCTCCCAGCAATCGGCCAGTGGAAGAGGAGAGCCGACCAGATAATCACACAGATTGGGGATCGCCCGCTGTGACAGCTTTGATTTGAATGGCCTGGCACTCAGTCACACAAAGTCCCGTCCTGAAAGGGCTCCTTTGATAGACAGTACACTGGTCTAATGCCGGGATGCGTGATGTCTATCATATAGGAGCCGATCCAGGAGGCAGAACTTTGTATGACTGCGAGTGCCAGGCGATTCAAATCAAAGCTGTCACAACGGGCAATCCCTGCTCTGTGTGATGATTCAGCCAGCTCTCCACTTCCTCTCCTCTCTCTGATCCCCTGCGCTGGTCAGGCTGTGCTGATGGGTACTGGTGAGGCTGCATTGATGGGCACTGATCAGGCAGCGCTAATAGGCACTGGTGAGGCAGTGCTAATGGGCACTGGTGAGGCAGTGCTAATGGGCACTGGTAAGGCTGCATTGATGGGCACTGGTGAGGCAGCGCTAATGGGCACTGGTAAGGCTGCATTGATGGGCACTGATGATGAGGCTGCACTGATGGGCACAGATAGGATGCACTGATAGGCTACATTCATGGGCACTGAAGTTGTTAATATTTATATCAGCTGATGAGATCATTTATGAGGGCGTGTTTAGGGGTAGAATCGGGAGGGCAGGGTAGGGAAACTGGTGGCGAGTAACTCTTAAGGCCTGGCTAGTAACTCAGGACTTGAAATTGTGAGCCCTGCTGTACACCATATGAAAGGTCCATCTCCATTCCTCAATATAACGTCATGTTCCCGACAAATGAGGAGGAGATACTGTACACCATATGAAGGTCCATCTCCATTCCTCAATATAACGTCATGTTCCCGACAAATGAGGAGGAGATACTGCACACCATATGAAAGGTCCATCTCCATTCCTCAATATAAGGTCATGTTCCCGACAAATGAGGAGGAGATACTGTACACCATATGAAAGGTCCATCTCCATTCCTCAATATAACGTCATGTTCCCAACCAATGTGGAGGAGATACTGTACACCATATGAAAGGTCCATCTCCATTCCTCAATATATAACGTCATGTTCCCAACCAATGAGGAGGAGATACTGTACACCATATGAAAGGTCCATCTCCATTCCTCAATATAACGTCATGTTCCCAACAAATGAGGAGGAGATACTGTACACCATATGAAAGGTCCATCTCCATTCCTCAATATAACGTCATGTTCCCAACAAATGAGGAGGAGATACTGTACACCATATGAAAGGTCCATCTCCATTCCTCAATATAACGTCATGTTCCCAACAAATGAGGAGGAGATACTGTACACAT
>CM053028.1:608393246-608418080 GCA_028564925.1 Lithobates sylvaticus
GGGTCAGGAGTGTGTAACGCCCAGCATGCAGGGGTCAGGAGTGTGTAACGCCCAGCATGCAGGGGTCAGGAGTGTGTAACGCCCAGCATGCAGGGGTCAGGAGTGTGTAATGCCCAGAATGCAGGGGTTCAGGAGTGTGTAATGCCCAGAAAGCAGGGGTCGGGAGTGTGTAATGACCAGAATGCAGGGGTCAGGAGTGTGTATAGGGGCAGGAGTGTGTAATGCACAGAGCGCAGGGTTTAGGTGTAAGTAACACATCTGGTCAGGAGTGTGTCATGCACAGATCAGAGGGGTCCGGAGTGGGTAATGCACAGAGGGTAGGGAGTCAGGAGTGTGTAATGCAAAGATCGCAGGGGTCAGGAGTGTGTAATGCACAGATTGCAGGGGTCAGGAGTGTGTAATGCCCAGAATGCAGGGGTCAGGAGTGTGTAATGCACAGAGGGCAGGGGTCAGGAGTGTGTAATGCACACAGGGCAGGGGCCAGGAGTGTGTAATGCACAGAGCGCAGGGGTCAAAAGTAAGTCATGCACAGAGGTCAGGCGTAAGTAACACACTCTGGTCAGGAGTGTGAATTGCATAGATCACAGGGGTCAGGAGTGTGTAATGCACAGAGGGTAGGAGTCAGGAGTGTGTAATGCACAGAGGGTAGGGGGTCAGGAGTGTGTAATGCACAGAGGGTAGGGGGTCAGGAGTGTGTAATGCACAGAGGGTAGGGGGTCAGGAGGTGTAATGCACAGAGGGTAGGGGGTCAGGAGTGTGTAATGCACAGAAGGGGTCAGGAGTGTGTAATGCACAGAGCGCAAGGGGTCAGGAGTGTGTAATGCACAGAATGCAGGGGTCAGGAGTGTGTAATGCACAGAGCGCAGGGGTCAGGAGTGTGTAATGCACAGAGCGCAGAGGTCAGGAGTGTGCATAGAGCAGGGGTCAGGAGTAAGTAATGCACAGAGCACAGGGGTCAGGAGTGTGTAATGCACAGATCACAGGGGTCAGGAGTGTGTAATGCACAGAGGGTAGGGGGTCAGGAGTGTGTAATGCACAGAGGGTAGGGGGTCAGGAGTGTGTAATGCACAGAGGGCAGGGGTCAGGAGTGTGTAATGCACAGAGGCAGGGATCAGGAGTGTGTAATGTACAGAATGCAGGGATCAGGAGTGTGTAATGTACAGAATGCAGGGGTCAGGAGTGTGTAATGCACAGAGCGCAGGGGTCAGGAGTGTGTAATGCACAGATGCAGGGGTCAGGAGTGTGTAATTTATCTTGCCTATAGGTAGCGCCAGTATCCATGCCTTCCCTCCTGTCAGAATGGCGATCTGCCTTCTTTACATAGACAAACCACCATCCTGCCTCTGTGCTGGATGAACGGTGGGTCCCGGCAGATGTCTGCGGTACCTGCAGAAGTGTGGGATCCCATACTAGGTACCTGACCCGGTGCAGCAGTGCCACTTTGCCACCGTGTAGGTAAGTTATACAGTCGGCAAGTGGTTAATAAATGGTTTTAGAGATAATGCGCTAGGCCGCTGCGCCCTCTCTTCTCTTGTGTCTTTGGGACATCCCCAGTCCGGAGAGGGCAGCGGGCACCAGTTGTGAAGCGGATGTGCAGCAGGTTCTGGCATTAGATGACCACACACACAAATGTGCAGGAGGTGTTGTGGCTTTTTGTGTAAGGGAAACCCTCTCCTCACTTTGGCCTCTTACCAGCTACTGGATATCTATTATACATCACCCAAAAAAACACCAAACTGAACACGGAAAAGACTCTTTCTCTGTGAATCTTCTGGCGTGGAAAATGGATTTTCCGTGGCCAAAAATATTTTGGAAAGAAAGAACGCTCTTGTATTTCTCCCACACTTCCCATATATCAGTCTCAACTTATTAAAGGTTGTTGGTCCATGTGAAGTCTCTGGTGTGGAACAAGTGCGCTTTTACGACTGAAACATTTCCCGCACACCGAGCATGAAAAAGGACGTTCGCCTGTGTGACTTCTCTGGTGACGGACAAGTTTGTCTTTCTGAATGAAACCTTTCCCGCACTCTGAACACGAAAAAGGGCGCTCGCCTGTGTGAATCCTGTGGTGTATAAGAAGGCGCTCCTTCTGCGTGAAACCCTTCCCGCACTCTGAACACAAATAAGGTCGCTCACCCGTGTGAATCATCTGGTGCTTGAGAAGGTTTCCTTTCTGATTGAAAGATTTCCCGCACTCCGAACATGAATAAGGACGCTCAACCAGTGTGAATTTTCCGATGGTCTAAGAAGGCTACTTTTGCTGATCGTTGAAGGATACTTTCCGCACTCCGAACACGGAAAGAAGGACGTTCACCTGTGTGTATGACTTCTCTGGTGTCGATAGAAGGCATGATTTGCGATGAATGAAACATTTCCCACACACTCCAACGACATGAATGGGACGCTCACCGTGTGTAAGACATCTTTGATGAATGAGAAGTTCTGATTTGCGATAGAAACATTGCCCGCAGTCTGAACATGAGAAAGGGACGTACATCCGTGTGAATTCTTCTGGTGTTGAAGGAAGGTCTCTTTCATAGTGAAAGATTTCCCGCACTCTGAACATGAGAAAGGACGCTCGCCTGTGTGAATTCGCAGTGGTGTATCTAAAAGCCTTGCTTTCGTAATGAAAGCATTTCCCGCACTCTGGCACATGAGAAAGGGAACGATCGTCCTTATGAATTCTCTTGTCTGCATACGTAAAGTACTCTTTCTCTTAATAAAATTTCCCGCACTGTACATGAGAAAAGGAACGCTCTTCTGTGTGACTTCTCATGGTGTAGAAGAAGGCTTTCATTTTTCAGTGAAGGATTTTTACACATCAAACCAAGGTTGATGGAATTTTCTCCTGTGTGAACTCCCCGGATTAAGAAATGGAAGTGATGGATCCGTTACTGTGGAAAACTCAGAAGGGATATCTGGAGAGAAATCCATGTGACGTCTCTAGAAGATTCCAAGGTCTTTGACGGATCATTATTGAGTGTCTGAGAATGGTGTACATTCAGTATTAGGATTTTAATCCTGGAGAATTGTGTGCAATTCATTGTGTGGTGTATTATAAGGTGGAGCTAAAAATTATATGTCTCAGAGATACGTCCCCCATTCAAACATAGTGTCCAACTGTTGGAAGCAATAGTTTAAATGTTATAAAATTCTGTCGAATGGAGATGGACCTTTCATATGGTGTACAGTATCTCCTCCTCATTTGTTGGGAACATGACGTTATATTGAGGAATGGAGATGGACCTTTCATATGGTGTACAGTATCTCCACCCCATTTGTTGAGAACATGACGTTATATTGAGGAATGGAGATGGACCTTTCATATGGTGTACAGTATCTCCTCCTCATTTGTTGGGAAACATGACGTTATATTGAGGAATGGAGATGGACCTTTCATATGGTGTACAGTATCTCCTCCTCATTTGTTGGGAACATGACGTTATATTGAGGAATGGAGATGGACCTTTCATATGGTGTACAGTATCTCCTCCTCATTTGTTGGAAACACAATGTTATATTGAGGAATGGAGATGGACCTTTCATATGGTGTACAGTATCTCCTCCTCATTTGTTGGGAACATGACGTTATATTGAGGAATGGAGATGGACCTTTCATATGGTGTACAGTATCTCCTCCTCATTTGTTGGGAACATGACGTTATATTGAGGAATGGAGATGGACCTTTCATATGGTGTACAGTATCTCCTCCTCATTTGTTGGGAACATGACGTTATATTGAGGAATGTAGATGGACCTTTCATATGGTGTACAGTATCTCCACCTCACTTGTTGGGAACATGACGTTATATTGAGGAACGGAGATGGACCTTTCATATGGTGTACAGTATCTCCTCCTCATTTGTTGGGAACATGACGTTATATTGAGGAATGGAGATGGACCTTTCATATGGTGTACAGTATCTCCTCCTCATTTGTTGGGAACATGACGTTATATTGAGGATTGGAGATGGACCTTCCATATGGTGTACAGAATCTCCTCATTTGTTGGGAACATGACGTTATATTGAGGATTGGAGATGGACTTTATAGTAAGGAGGGAAATATTACAGATTACTACACCTGTTTCTGCGTTTCAGTCTCACCTGTGCTGAGATCTAGAGAAGACTCCTTCGCTGTCATTATCATCCCAACCTCCTCCATAGACTGCTGATCACCCCCCAAATGTGTCTCTTCTTCCTCTTTAAGCCAAGCTTTTATATCCATATCTTCTTCACACTATAGAAACACAAATTATCAACATTAAAATAGACAGAACTAAAAATCTAATACTACAAAGTTTTAACTGGAGAATCCTAAAACCTCATCTACCTGATGATGGTGGGGGATGGTGTGACCTTCCTGTGTGGAATGCCTGGAATGCAGAGGACGGGGACATCTCTCTGGTGTGTTTCTGCAACTCAGTGGCTCGATAATGGCGTCCTTGTAGAGATCCTTGAGTCCTTCTGAAAACTCCTCCATAAAACCATTAAATTCTGGATATGAAGCAAGATGTCTCTTTGGTGTATCCTGCACGTCATGGCCATCTGCTGGAAAGAAAAATTCAATTCATAGTAGAAACATCTTCATTCTTCTTCTGCAATCAGGAGTCATACAAGTCAGTCTATTCGTAGTGGTTTTTATAGCTGTGAAATGAGATTTGATTCGACCATAACACCAATACAAGATAAGTGAGCGAATAAAATGTACAGTGTAACCAAACCAACAATGGTGCCCCGTGTCATGGTGTACAGACACTGCTTAGTGTTTATTACTTACCTGTCTCCTCCATAGACTGCAATGTATCTCCTGAATAAGCTTCTTCTTTTTCCTCCTTGCACTCAACTTTCACATCAATAAGGTCCTCATCCTAAACCAAACAAAAATGACAACAAATAATATCTGTGAATACAGAAAAGTTCCTAATCTTTTATAGTTTGAAGTCTTTGTTGATTTCCAGATTCTTGGAAATACCTGGTCCTTAGGTAAGATGCTGTGACCTTTCAGTGTGGAATCCAGAGGACGGGGACATCTCTCTGGTGGGTTCCCATTACTGGATCCATCTGTAGGAAACACACACACTGACTGAATACATTGTTTCTATGTGTTTATCAGATGATGGGGGATCTAGGTGGAGCCTCCGTACTGCTCTCTCCTTTACAATAAAGTCTCCTCTTACCCGGTGATGTGAGGGGCGGCTGATTCTCCATCATGACGTCCTTGTAGAGATCCTTGTGTCCTTCTAAATACTCCCACTCCTCCATGGAGAAATAGACAGTGACATCCTGACACCTTATAGGAACCTGAAACACACAATGATACAGTCACCATCCAGACACATCCCTTGTCTGTTACTGGATAATGTCCCAGAATTCCCGGCACCGCTCACCTCTCCTGTCAGCAGCTCCATCATCTTCTTGGTGACTTCGAGAATCTTCTTGTCATTCTTTCTGTCTGGTGTTAGGTAGTGAGTTGGAGGCACCACTGTAGAGATTGGACATTGTGGATGGCTCCTGGGTGTCAATACTTCACCAGATGTCTTCTTTACTACTACAAATTCCTTTATCAAAGGGGATTGTAAGAATAATTACTATGAACGTTCCCAGAATTGCTCACCTCTCCAGTTAAATCTATGTTTTATTAAGAGTGATGTCATGTGACCTCCCAAAATCCTCCTCACCTCTCCGGTCAGCAGGTTGATGATCTTCAGGCTGAGGTTTATTATCTTCTCTATCGTGTGACTTTCATCCTCATTCATCTTCATGATGTGGTCATGTGAAGGACGCTTTTCCCTGTTCCATAGATAAATGGTTCTATATTTAGGATGTATCCGGTCTATAAACCAGAGGCTCTGGATGGACAGTTGGATAAATGGTTGTATATTTAGGATGTATCCGGTCTATAAACCAGAGGCTCTGGATGGACAGTTGGATAAATGGTTGTATATTTAGGATGTATCCGGTCTATAAACCAGAGGCTCTGGATGGACAGTTGGATAAATGGTTCTATATTTAGGATGTATCTGGTATATAAACCAGAGGCTCTGGATGGACAGTTGAATAAATGGTTCTATATTTAGGATCTCTATGGTTTATAAACCAGAGGCTCTGGATTGACAGTTGGATAAATGGTTCTATATTTATGATGTATCCAGTCTATAGACCAGAGGCTCTGGATGGACAGTTGGATAAATGGTTCTATATTTATGATGTATCTGGTCTATAAACCAGAGGCTCTGGATTGACAGTTGGATAAATGGTTCTATATGTATGATGTATCCAGTCTATAAACCAGAGGCTCTGGATGGACAGTTGGATAAATGGTTCTATATTTATGATGTATTCGGTCTATAAACCAGAGGCTCTGGATGGACAGTTGGATAAATGGTTCTATATTTATGATGTATCCGGTCTATAAACCAGAGGCTCTGGATGGACAGTTGGATAAATGGTTCTATATTTAGAATGTATCCGGTCTATAAACCAGAGGCTCTGGATGGACAGTTGGATAAATGGTTCTATATTTAGGATGTTTCCGGTCTATAAACCAGAGGCTCTGGATGGACAGTTGGATAAATGGTTCTATATTTAGGATCTATATGGTTTATAAACCAGAGGCTCTGGATTGACAGTTGGATAAATGGTTCTATATTTAGGATTTTTCCGGTCTATAAACCAGAGGCTCTGGATGGACAGTTGGATAAATGGTTTTATATTTAGGATGTATCCGGTCTATAAACCAGAGTCTCTGGATGGACAGTTGGATAAATGGTTCTATATTTAGAATGTATCCGGTCTATAAACCAGAGGCTCTGGGTGGACAGTTGGATAAATGGTTCTATATTTAGGATGTATGACGGACATGACGGAGGGGTAACTTGGGTGTAAATAATTAAAAAAAACAAAAATTTATATACAATAATAAAAAACATTTTTTTTTTTTTTTTTAGTTTTTAATATAATATTACCTCCCTGCTGCAGTCCCCAGTTCCTGCAATGTCTTCTCTCCTACTCCTCCCGATTCACCTCTAACCCGGAACTTGCTATTTATACCTGAAATCACTTCCTGTCACTTCCTTCACTTCCTGTTTGAAATCTTGCATCACTTCCTGTCTTCACCGAGCATTACCGAAGCTGGTTAGACAGCTATCTGTGTCTTTTGCTCAGCCTGTGTTCCGTCAGATATGGCGACCTGTCAGAATTGGTAATGGAAGTGACGTGCTCATTGGGAGTATTGCATTGGAGATTAGGCGACCCGTCGCCGCCATCTTGCTACACCCCGCACTCCTCCACAGTAAGGATACACGGAGAAGGGGGCAATCGGACATCTTGTTACACCCGCCAAAGTTTTGCATTTCAGTTATTTTTAACACGAAACGGAGCTTACAAGGTGAAAATACAGTATTTAGAAAACCAAATTCTGAATGAAACCTTTCCCGCACTCTGAACACGAAAAAGGGCGCTCGCCTGTGTGAATCCTGTGGTGTATAAGAAGGCGTTCCTTCTGCGTGAAACCCTTCCCGCACTCTGAACATAAATAAGGTCGCTCACCCGTGTGAATCATCTGGTGTTTGAGAAGGTTTCCTTTCTGATTGAAAGATTTCCCGCACTCCGAACATGAATAAAGACGCTCGCCGGTGTGATTTCTTTGGTGCTCCAGAAGGTTTCTTTTGTGAACGAAACACTTGCCACACTCCGAACACGAATAAGGATGCTCACCCGTGTGTATCATTTGGTGTTTAAGAAGGTCTCCTTTCTGAATGAAACATTTCCCGCACACCAAGCATGAATGGAGACGCTCACCTGTATGACATCTCTGGTGGATAAGAAAGTTTCCTCTCTCGGTGAAACATTTCCCGCACTCTGAACAAGAATAAGGGCGCACGCCCGTGTGGCATCTTTGGTGTTTGAGAAGGTCTCCCTTCTGAATGAATCCCTTACCGCACTCTGAACATGAATAAGGACGCTCGCCGGTGTGGATCCTCTGGTGCCTAACAAGGCTTGCTTTCTCAGTGAAACATTTCCCGCACTCTGAACATGAGAAGGGACGCTCGTCTTTGTGACTTCTCTGGTGTCTGAGAAACGATCTGTTGTTTGTGAAAGATTTCCCGCAAACTGTACATGAGAAGGAACGCTCTCCTGTGTGAACTTCTTCATGGCTTAAAGAAGGTCCATTGAGATTTGATGGACCTGTTGATGGGTCTGTACTGTGAGGTCCCCGATGTATATCAGGAGTGACAGCATGTGATGTATCAGAAGGTTCCCCTGGATGAGACAAATCCATCGATCTCTCTAAACAAGGTCTTTGATGTATTATTTGTGTGTTGGGATTTTCTCCTGGAGAACGTCGTGTGGTGGGATTTTCTTCTGCTTTATATTCTGAAGATACGTTATTCGGGACATAGTGTCCATCTGTTGGAAATCAATGTTTAAATGTTATAAGAATTCTTCACGTCTTTCATTTGGAAGTCAAATACAGTATGTTGGTCTAACAGAATCTCAGAGCTCCGGCACGGAATTGGGTGCAATCATAACATAAAATATCAATACAAGCCAGTAAAAGCATAAAATACACCCAAATCACAGTGGTTGCCAAGGTTTGTGCATTGATGATATTGTTACTATGAGAATGGAGATGGATGTTCCTCCACCTCATTCCTTGGAAACATGACATCTGAAGAATGGAGATGGACCTTTCATATGGTGTACAGTATCTCCTCCTCATTTGTGGGAACATGACGTTATATTGAGGAATGGAGATGGACCTTTCATATGGTGTACAGTATCTCCTCCTCATTTGTTGGGAACATGACGTTATATTGAGGAATGGAGATGGACCTTTCATATGGTGTACAGTATATCCTCCTCATTTGTTGGGAACATGACGTTATATTGAGGAATGGAGATGGACCTTTCATATGGTGTACAGTATCTCCTCCTCATTTGTTGGGAACATGACGTTATATTGAGGAATGGAGATGGACCTTTCATATGGTGTACAGTATCTCCTCCTCATTTGTTGGGAACATGACGTTATATTGAGGAATGGAGATGGACCTTTCATATGGTGTACAGTATCTCCTCCTCATTTGTTGGGAACATGACGTTATATTGAGGAATGGAGATGGACCTTTCATATGGTGTACAGTATCTCCTCCTCATTTGTTGGGAACATGACGTTATATTGAGGAATGGAGATGGACCTTTCATATGGTGTACAGTATCTCCTCCTCATTTGTTGGGAACATGACGTTATATTGAGGAATGGAGATGGACCTTTCATATGGTGTACAGTATCTCCTCCTCATTTGTTGGGAACATGAAGTTATATTGAGGAATGGAGATGGACCTTACATATGGTGTACAGTATCTCCTCCTCATTTGTTGGGAACATGACGTTATATTGAGGAATGGAGATGGACCTTTCATATGGTGTACAGTATCTCCTCCTCATTTGTTGGGAACATGACGTTATATTGAGGAATGGAGATGGACCTTTCATATGGTGTACAGTATCTCCTCCTCATTTGTTGGGAATATGACGTTATATTGAGGAATGGAGATGGACCTTTCATATGGTGTACAGTATCTCCTCCTCATTTGTTGGGAACATGACGTTATATTGAGGAATGGAGATGGACCTTCCACACAGTTTACATTATCTCCATCTTGTAAATAATTAAATACATATTTATTAAGAAAAATGAAAATGGGATTTTGTTCTGCAGTTAATGTTAATTACTTACTTGTGTCAATATATAGGGAGGATCCCTCCTGTTTACTTTTCATATTCCTCTTCCCCTCCTCCATAGACTGCCGATCTCCACTCATAAACCTCTCTTCTTCCTCTTTAACCTCAAGTTTGATGTCTTTTGGTTCTTCATCCTAAACTCCAAAGAGGATAGTACAGATTTGTAAAAAAATAACAAGAAATTATATACAAGCCTTATCTTGTTTAGAATACATTTTAGGTCTAAATGCTCAGTCCCACCTACCTGATGATGGTGGGGGATGGTGTGATCTTCCTGTGTGTAATCCCAGGAATACAAAGGACGGGGACATCTCTCTGGTGGGTTTCCGTTACTGGATCGAATAAACATCTGTTCTTCCTCTTTCATTTCAACTTTGAGCTCTTTCAGTTCTTCAACCTAAATACCAAAGATGAACGAATAGATTTGTAAAGAAGAACAAAGGATTTTATAGAAGAAAGTCACACCATAGAGTTTAGAATAATTTAACGGTCTATACACTCAGTCCCATCTACCTGGTCATGGTGAGGGATGGTGTGATCTTTCTCAATAGACAGCTGAGCTCCACCCACCAACGTCTCTTCTTCTTCTTCCTCTTTAATCTTAACATCGGTGTCTTTCATTTCGTCATCCTAAACCCCAAAGATTATAGAATACATTTGTAAAAAGAAGCAAGAAGCTACGTAGAAGAATTTACCTCTTTAAGGTTTACAGGGGGTCCCCGACTTACGAACGCCCGACCTACGAACATCCCCTACTTACGAACCGGGCACTGCGGGGACCCTCTGCCATTTCCCGCAGACTCTCGGCCGTTCTGCGCAGCCAGACGGAGCCTCGGAAAATGATGGCAAACATCGGAAATGTCCGGAATTTGCCGCGCATGCGCAGAACGGCATTCGACGGAACATCGGAAATGTCCGGAATTGTCGGTCTGCGCATGCGCGGCCGACTTACGAACATTTCCGATTTAAGAACCGGAGGACAGTCCCTAACAAGTTCGTAACTCGGGGACCCCCTGTACATGCTCAGCCCCACCTACCTGATGATGGTGAGGGATGGTGAGATCTTCCTGATTGGAATTCCGGGAATACAGAGGATGAGGACATCTCTCTGTTGGGTTCCCATTACTGGATCCATCTGTAGGAAACACACACACTGACTGAATACATTGTTTCTATGTGTTTATCAGATGATGGGGGATCTAGGTGGACCCTCCGTACTGCTCTCTCCTTTACAATAAAGTCTCCTCTTACCCGGTGATGTGAGGGGCGGCTGATTCTCCATCATGGCGTACACTGGGACACCGTGATGGGTGATGTCCTGTGAAGACAGTTGCTGGGTGCTAATGGATCACCAGATATTTTCTTATTTTAGGATTGGATTGACTGGAGAAGACTTATAACTTCATCTAAAGGATGTGTTCTGGTTGGGGGGAGAATTCCTTACGTTTTCTGTCCAGGTGACCGATATCAAGAGGAACAGTTTGAGAGTGGAACCCAAATCTCAAGTTGGGTTTTAAAGAGAAGAAGTATTACCTGGTGGAGAGAATACATTTACTAAATTGTACGGAACTTGTATGATGTAGGATACGTAGACACGACATTGTTCTGTGCGCACATTGACAAACAAAATAGGTCTGGGGGCATCTATACTGTGATTGGTGCTCAGGATCACAGGACAGAGACAGGAAACTCAGTTAGGATATGGAGACGAGTCAAAGAGAACCAACAATCCTCCACCGGCATACTGCAAGTTACATAATTGCAGCATCGCTGCCATGAAAGCACAGTAGGGATGTTCATTCCTTCTGATGCTTAGATTAGAACTTGTACTGTAGTTCAGTCTTCTTCCTCCCCATATCCTGATCCAGAGAAGACACAGTGTCCATTATCTCACAGTGATGAGAGCCAACAACCCCGAGACAGCTTCATGGAGGATGGATAAATGGTTCTATATTTAGGATGTATCCGGTCTATAAACCAGAGGCTCTGGATGGACAGTTGGATAAATGGTTCTATATTTAGGATGTATCCGGTCTATAAATCCAGAGGCTCTGGAGGGACAGTTGGATAAATGGTTCTATATTTAGGATGTATCCGGTCTATAAATCCAGAGGCTCTGGATGGACAGTTGGATAAATGGCTCTATATTTAGGATGTATCTGGTCTATAAACCAGAGGCTCTGGATGGACAGTTGGATAAATGGCTCTATATTTAGGATGTATCCGGTCTATAAACCAGAGGCTCTGGATCGACAGTTGGATAAATGGCTCTATATTTAGGATGTATCCGGTCTATAAACCAGAGGCTCTGGGTGGACAGTTGGATAAATGGCTCTATATTTAGGATGTATCTACAGTGGTGTGAAAAAAGTGTTTGCCCCCTTCCTCATTTCCTGTTCCTTTGCATGTTTGTCACACTTAAGTGTTTCGGAACATCAAACCAATTTAAACAATAGTCAAGGACAACACAAGTAAACACAAAATGCAATTTGTAAATGAAGGTGTTAATTATTAAAGGTGAAAAAAAATCCAAACCATCATGGCCCTGTGTGAAAAAGTGATTGCCCCCCTTGTTAAAACATACTATAACTGTGGTTGTCCACACCTGAGTTCAATTTCTCTAGCCACACCCAGGCCTGATTATTGCCACACCTGTTCACAATCAAGGCATCACTTAAATAGGAGCTGCTTGACACAGTAAGGTCCACCAGAAGATCCTTAAAAGCTACACATCATGCCGAGACCCAAAGAAATTCAGGAACAATTGAGAAAGAAAGTAATTGAGATCTATCAGTCTGGAAAGGGTTATAAAGCCATTTCCAAAGCTTTGGGAATCCAGCGAACCACAGTGAGAGCCATTATCCACAAATGGCGAAGACATGGAACAGTGGTGAACCTTCCCAGGAGTGGCCGGCCGCCCAAAATTACCCCAGGAGCGCAGCGACGACTCATCCAAGAGGTCACAAAAGACCCCACAACAACGTCCAAGGAACTGCAGGCCTCACTTGCCTCAGTTAAGGTCAGCGTTCATGCCTCCACCATCAGGAAAAGACTGGGCAAAAATGGCCTGAATGGCAGAGTTCCAAGGAGAAAACCACTGCTGAGCAAAAAGAACATCAAAGCTCGTCTCAATTTCTCCACAACACATCTTGATGATCCCCAAGACTTTTGGGACAACATTCTGTGGACCGATGAGACAAAAGTGGAACTCTTTGGAAGGTGTGTGTCCAAGTATATCTGGCGTAGAAGGAACACTGCATTTCAGAAAAAGAACATTATACCAACAGTAAAATATGGTGGTGGTAGTGTGATGGTCTGGGGCTGTTTTGCTGCTTCAGGACCTGGAAGACTTGCCGTGATAAAAGGAACTATGAATTCTGCTGTCTACCAAGAGATCCTGAAGGAGAATGTCCGACCATCTGTTCGTGTACTCAAGCTGAAACGAACTTGGGTTCTGCAGCAGGACAATGATCCTAAACACACCAGCAAGTCCACCACCGAATGGCTGAAGAAAAACAAAATGAAGACTTTGGAGTGGCCTAGCCAAAGTCCTGACCTGAATCCTATTGAGATGTTGTGGTATGACCTTAAAAAGGCCGTTCATGCTCGAAAACCCTCTAATGTAACTGAATTAGGACAATTCTGCAAAGATGAGTGGGCCAAAATTCCTCCAGGACGCTGTAAAAGCCTCATTGCACGTTATCGCAAACACTTGGTTGCAGTTGTTGCTGCTAAGGGTGGCCCAACCAGTTATTAGGTTTAGGGGGCAATCACTTTTTCACACAGGGCCATGATGGTTTGGATTTTTTTTCACCTTTAATAATAAACACCTTCATTTACAAATTGCATTTTGTGTTTACTTGTGTTGTCCTTGACTATTGTTTAAATTGGTTTGATGTTCTGAAAACACTTAAGTGTGACAAACATGCAAAGGAACAGGAAATGAGGAAGGGGGCAAACACTTTTTCACACCACTGTATGTAAACATTACAATGCTCTATATATGTGTGTACCGTCATCTGCTAGAGATAAAAGACATCACAGTGACTATGGAGGAAGAGGACGGACATGACGGGGGGTTACTGGGTGTAAATATAAAATAATATCTTATTACCTCCTCTGCTGCCAGTCCCAGTAATGTCTCCTCTCCGAATCCTCCCGATTCACCTCTAACCCGGAACTTGCTATTTATACCTGAAATCACTTCCTGTCACTTCCTTCACTTCCTGTTTGAAATCTTGCATCACTTCCTGTCTTCACCGAGCATTACCGAAGCTGGTTAGACAGCTATCTGTGTCTTTTGCTCAGCCTGTGTTCCGTCAGATATGGCGACCCGTCAGAATTGGTAACGGAAGTGACGTTTCGATGCCGCCATCTTGCTACACCCCGCACTCCTCCACAGTAAGGATACACGGTGAAGGGGGCAAGCAGACATCTTGTTACACCCACCGAAGTTTTGCATTTCAGTTATTTTTAACACGAAACGGAGCTTATAAGGTGAAATACAGTATTTAGAAAACCAACGGACTGTTTAGGTGTTGAATTTTAAAAAGCAGTGGCAAACCTGCTGATCTCACAGGTTTGCTAATGTGACAGAACGCCGCTGCTTTTATAATTCAAAATGTAAACAGTCCGACGGATTTCTAAATAATGTATTTCACCTTATATGCTCCGTTTCCTGTTAAAAATAACTGCGAAGTGCAAAACTCAGGTGGGTGTAACAAGATGTCCGCTTGCCCCCTTCTCCGTGTATCGTTACTGTGGAGGAGTGTGGGGTGTAGCAAGATGGCGGCGAGGGGTCACCTAATCTCCAATGCAATACTCAGGGCTGGTGCAAGGATTTTTGACACCCTAGGCCAAAACCTAATTTTGACGCCCCCCCCCCCCCCCCCCCCCACCCCGGCTGATTCTGCCCCCTTTTCCCTGCCCATGTAAATCCCACCTTTTTAATAAAGTGCCCATGAAATGCAGCCTCGCCAGCGCTCATCAAATGCAGCCTCACCAGCGCCCATCAAATGCAGCCTCACCAGCGCCCATCAAATGTAGCCTCACCACCGCCCATCAAATTTAGCCTCACCAGCACCCATCAAATGCAGCCTCACCAGCACCCATCAAATGCAGCCTCACCAGCACCCATCAAATGCAGCCTCACCAGCGCTCATCAAATGTAGCCTCCCCACCGCCCATCAAATTTAGCCTCACCAGCGCCCATCAAATGCAGCCTCACCAGCGCCCATCAATGTAGTCTCACCAGCGCCCATCAAATGCAGCCACACCAGCGCCCATCAAATGCAGCCTCACCAGCGCCCATCAAATTCAGCCTCACCAGCGCCCATCAAATGCAGCCTCACCAGCGCCCATCAAATGCAGCCTCACCAGCGCCCATCCAATTCAGCCTCACCAGCGCCCATCAAATGTAGCCTCACCAGCACCCATCAAATGCAGGCTACTAGCACCCTTCAATGCAGTCTACCAGTGCCCATCAATGAATGTTTGCTTGCTGAGTAGGAAAACCAGTGGCCTGTGCCCTAGGCAGCAAGGCGCCCTAGGTGGCCGCCTAGTTTGCCTAGTGGTAGCACCGGCCCTGGCAATACTCCCAACGCACACGTACCTGCACAAACGGCTGTATCTTAAATTGGGTGCTGAAATGACCAATGGCTGGAACCGACTGCAATCATGAGAAGGAAGTGTCACCAGCACACCAGGATCTCCAAAATTGTGTCCAAAATTTTAATCACATAGTATCAAAAAAATAAATAGAAGCGACGTTTTCGGAGCCACGCAGGACTCCTTCATCAGGCATGTGACATGGGACGCCTAATCTGACGGAACATCATAGCACAGATGGTCGAATCTTCCCTGCCAGATATTGTATTCTCAATTCCTTCATCTGAAGGGGACGCGGGTGCTTTTTTAGCACAATTTTCCACCTGGATCCTTCGATTTGCCAGTTGAAGGATGTGGTGCCGAAAAGGCCACCCACTGACCTAATTTCGGCCAGTTTATCAGAAACCGCTCGAAATTGGCCAGTGTGTGGCCAGCTGTACTGTCTGCACCTCAAGGACTTCCTGTCTGTGCGTTCCACTGACAATAAGTGAGGTCACCTCTTTGTGGAGAGTATAAAAACTTGTATAATACAAAAGATGGGGTTGTGTGGAGTAAATAGATACCAAAACACGTCAAGCCTTAAAATTGACACTACCTGCATGGAGTTTGCATGTTCTCTCAACGTCTGCGTGGGGTCTGCGTGGGTTTCCTCTGTGTACTCCGGTTTCCTCCCACACTCCACAGACATGCTGGTAGGTTAATTGGCTCCTGTCTAAATGGGCCCCAGTATGTGTATGTATGAATGTGCGTTAGGGGACTTTAGATTGTAAGCTCCTTGAGGACAGGAACTGATGTGAATGTACCATATATATATATATAAGGTGCTGCATAAATTGTCAGTGCTATAAAAAAAAAGTACCTGTAATAAAGTAAATAAACATACATCTAGTAGAACATGTATGCGATATATACAGTGCTGTGCGCAAAAATCTTAGGCAGTGATGCTAGCTGGTTGTGGAATGTTATCTGTATTGGTAAGTCAATGGAAAAGTGAGGTTTAAAGTATACAAATCTCTGAATCACAACAGTAACGAATTTCAACCAATCTGGATACGGTCAATTTATTTACTGCCCGTGGTGACTGCACTGTTCCAGTTCCTCTCAGGTGTATTTTTTATTTATTATTTATTACAGGATCTATATAGCGGCAACAGTTTACGCAGCGCTTTACAATATAAAAAGGGAGACAATACAGTTATAATACATTAAAATACAAGAGGATTAAGAGGGCCCTGCTCAGAAGAGCTTACAATCTAATAGGGTGGGGGAGGTGATACAAAAGGTTGTAACTGTGAGGAATGAGCTGATGGAAGTGGTAGAAGATTAGTTGGAGACATGATAGGCTTCCCTGAAGAGATGAGTTTTCAGGGATCGCCTGAAGGTAGCTAGAGTAGGGGATAGCCGGACAGGTTGAGGCAGTGAGTTCCAGAGGATGGGAGAGGCTCTGGAGAAATCCTGGAGACAAGCATGGGAGGAGGAAACAAGAGAGCTTGACAGGAGGAGATCTTGAGAAGAGCGGAGAGGACGGTTTGGGATTAGGGATGGGCCCGGTGCTCGATGCGAACCCACGTTCGCATCGAGCACCGGGCGTTCGCTCGCTCGCGAGCCCAGAACTATTTTGGCCGCTCGCATCACGTTCGTGTGATGCGCGCGGCCCCGCAATGCATTGCGGCCGGCGCGGCCGGCGCAGTGCATTGCTGGCTGATGATTGGCCAAGCATGCACTGTGACCCCGCATGCTTGGCCAATCACAGCCCCGGAAACTCGAAGAGCCATAATTGGCTACAGGCAGGACGCCTGTAGCCAATTACAGCTCAGGGGCTGTAGTACACGCCCCCCCCTATAAAAGGCCGCCACGCCGTCTGCGCCGGTCACATGCTGTTCCGGCGCAGATTGAGCAGGCTAGATCTGTGACACTCTGCTGGATTTAGTTAGGTAGAGAGATTCACTTACAGAGATTGAGTTAGATAGATTCAGTTACAAAGATTGATTGAGAAAGAGGGGCTTGTAGTGTGTTCGTGGCAGGCAGGCAGAGCTCCTATATTTTGTTCCCAGAAGCACCTATAGGACTTGAAGTGTGTTAGTCCCATCACACAGACCTTTATTTTCTTCCAGAAGCACCTATAGGACTTGAAGTGTGTTAGTCCATCACACACACAGAGCTATATTTTGTTCCCAGAAGCACCTATAGGACTTGAAGTGTGTTAGTCCCATCACACACACAGAGCTATATTTTGTTCCCAGAAGCACCTATAGGACTTGAAGTGTGTTAGTCCCATCACACACACAAAGCTATATTTTGTTCCCAGAAGCACCTATAGGACTTGAAGTGTGTTAGTCCCATCACACACACAGAGCTATATTTTGTTCCCAGAGCACCTATAGGACTTGAAGTGTGTTAGTCCCATCACACACACAGACCTTTATTTTGTTCCCAGAAGCACCTATAGGACTTGAAGTGTGTTAGTCCCATCACACACACAGAGCTATATTTTGTTCCCAGAAGCACCTATAGGACTTGAAGTGTGTTAGTCCCATCACACACACAGAGCTATATTTTGTTCCCAGAAGCACCTATAGGACTTGAAGTGTGTTAGTCCCATCACACACACAGAGCTATATTTTGTTCCCAGAAGCACTATAGGACTTGAAGTGTGTTAGTCCCATCACACACACAGAGCTATATTTTCTTCCCAGAAGCACCTATAGGACTTGAAGTGTGTTAGTCCCATCACACACACAGAGCTATATTTTCTTCCCAGAAGCACCTATAGGACTTGAAGTGTGTTAGTCCCATCACACACACAGAGCTATATTTTGTTCCCAGAAGCACCTATAGGACTTGAAGTGTGTTAGTCCCATCACACAGACCTTTATTTTCTTCCCAGAAGCACCTATAGGACTTGAAGTGTGTTAGTCCCATCACACAGAGCTCCTCTATTTTCTTTGCAGAAGCACCCATAGGACTTCTAGTGTGTTAGTGGCATCACACAGAGCTCCTATATATTTCTTCTCAGCAGCACCCACAGGACTTCTAGTGTGTTAGTGGCATCACACAGAGCTCCTCTATTTTCTTTGCAGAAGCACCCACAGGACTTCTAGTGTGTTAGTGGCATCACACAGAGCTCCTCTATTTTCTTTGCAGAAGCACCCACAGGACTTCTAGTGTGTTAGTGGCATCACACAGAGCTCCTCTATTTTCTTTGCAGAAGCACCCATAGGACTTCTAGTGTGTTAGTGGCATCACACAGAGCTCCTCTATTTTCTTTGCAGAAGCACCCACAGGACTTCTAGTGTGTTAGTGGCATCACACAGAGCTCCTATTTTCTTTGCAGAAGCACCCATAGGACTTCTAGTGTGTTAGTGGCATCACACAGAGCTCCTCTATTTTCTTTGCAGAAGCACCCACAGGACTTCTAGTGTGTTAGTGGCATCACACAGAGCTCCTCTATTTTCTTTGCAGAAGCACCCACAGGACTTCTAGTGTGTTAGTGGCATCACACAGAGCTCCTATATTTTCTTTGCAGAAGCACCCATAGGACTTCTAGTGTGTTAGTGGCATCACACAGAGCTCCTATATTTTCTTTGCAGAAGCACCCATAGGACTTCTAGTGTGTTAGTGGCATCACACAGAGCTCCTATATATTCTTCTCAGCAGCACCCACAGGACTTCTAGTGTGTTAGTGGCATCACACAGAGCTCCTCTATTTTCTTTGCAGAAGCACCCACAGGACTTCTAGTGTGTTAGTGGCATCACACAGAGCTCCTCTATTTTCTTTGCAGAAGCACCCATAGGACTTGTAGTGTGTTAGTGGCATCACACAGAGCTCCTATATTTTCTTCTCAGCAGCACCCACAGGACTTCTAGTGTGTTAGTGGCATCACACAGAGCTCCTCTATTTTCTTTGCAGAAGCACCCATAGGACTTCTAGTGTGTTAGTGGCATCACACAGAGCTCCTATATATTCTTCTCAGCAGCACCCACAGGACTACCGACTACAATGGCTGGAAGACCGCCAAGGGGAGGCAGAGCGTGCAGAGCCAAGAACACAGGGCAGGCAGGCTCTGTTTCTAGTGGACGTGGCCGTGGACGTGGACGTGGTCGTGCATCGTCATCAGCACGTGGCCATGGGACACGCGCGTCTTTGTTTTCGGCAGCTGGACATGTGGAGCCGCATCATGCTGAAGGCTTGGTAGAATGGATGACCAAGCCCTCCTCATCCTCCTCATCCTCTCTCACCCAGGCTCAGGGTACTGACAGAGCATCATCAGCCACCCCTTCCCTAGACCCACCATGTCCTCCTGAGGAGTCCCCCGAACTCTTTGAGCACAGTGTTGGGTACATGCTCCAGGAGGATGCCCAACGATTCGAAGGCTCGGATGACGATACCCAGCTTGAGGAATCTGGCAGTACTGTTCCACCAGCTGCAGCTTACTGCCAGGTTTGCTCTAGTGGTGAAGAGGGAGGGGATGATGAGGTCACTGACTCCACGTGGGTGCCTCAAGGGAGAGAGGATGAGGAGGAGGACGAGGAGGAGGAGGATGCGGCGTCACATGTCCAACGAGGCAGGATGCCCCCTGGAGGCCAGGTAGAGGCCAGCACAGCAACTGTACAACACCGCAGAGCTCCGCCTGTGCAGGGCGCTGCCTCTGCACGTTATCAGAAAAGTTCTTTGGTGTGGGCCTTTTTTGAGACGAGTGCAGCAGATCGCACCACTGCTATTTGCAATATTTGTCTCAAGCGTATCTCGCGTGGCCAAAACATCAGCCGCTTGGGCACGACAAGCATGACCAGACATATGGCGACCTGCCATGCAGCTCGTTGGCAGGCACACATAAAAGACCCACACCAAAGAACTAAGCGGACCTCTCCTTGCTCCTCCTCAGCTGGGATCTCCATCCCCACTACACCTTCAGTCCTCTCTGAAAGCTGCTCTGAGAGGACTGAAGGTGTAGAATTAGGTGTGTCACAACCAAGTACTTGCAGTACACCGACGTCCGATTGCAGCAGGCAAATTTCCCTGCCCCAGCTGCTGGACCGTAGAAAGAAGTACACTCCCAGCCATCCACATGCCCAGCGGTTGAATGCTAGCCTGGCTAAATTGCTAGCACTTCAACTGCTGCCTTTTCAGTTGGTAGACTCGGCCCCCTTCCGTGAGTTTGTTCAATGTGCGGTTCCTCAGTGGCAGGTTCCCAAACGCCACTTTTTCTCGCGGAAGGCGATTCCGTCTCTCTACCGGCATGTGGAGGGCAATGTCCATGCCTCGCTGGACAGGGCGGTCAGCGGTAAGGTGCATATTACCGCTGACTCATGGTCCAGCAGGCATGGACAGGGACGGTACCTTTCTTTCACGGCCCATTGGGTCACTCTATTGGCAGCTGGGAGGGATGCAGGACAAGGTGCAGTAGTGTTGGAGGTTGTTCCGCCACCACGCCTCCAAAACGCTACTACTGCTACTGGTTGTGACACACCTCTCTCCTCCACCCCCTCCTCTTCTTCTTCCTCCAGTGCTCTGTCCTTGGAACCAGCGGTGCTCCGTAGTAGTACAAGGGGCTACGCAAGTACGCAGGCAAAAAGATGCCATGCCGTGCTTGCGCTGGTGTGTTTGGGGGACAGGAGCCACACTGGGCCAGAGGTTCTGGCAGCTCTGCAGGGGCAGGCCGAGAGGTGGTTGACGCCACGTCAGCTTAAGCCAGGAATGGTCGTTTCTGACAATGGCACCAACCTCCTCTCCGCCCTGCGACAGGGGCAGCTCACCCATGTGCCCTGCATGGCTCACGTCCTCAACCTGGTGGTGCAGCGGTTCTTGGGCAGGTTCCCAGGCTTACAGGATGTCCTGAGGCAGGCCAGGAAAGTCTGTGTGCATTTCCGCCGATCTTATAATGCCAGTGCTCGGCTGACTGAGCTGCAAAAGGAGCTGAACCTGCCCAAGAACCGCCTAATATGTGACATGCCCACCAGGTGGAACTCAACGTTGGCCATGCTGCAGCGACTGCACACGCAGCAGAGGGCCATCAATGAGTACCTTTGCGACTACGGCACCAGGACAGGGTCAGGGGAGCTTGGTTTTTTTTCCCCACGTCAGTGGAGCATGATCAGGGATGCATGCACTGTCCTCTCACCATTTGAGGAGGCCACGAGGATGGTGAGCAGTGACAGTGCATGCATCAGTGACACTGTCCCTCTTGTCCACCTGTTGGAGCATACGCTGCGTGGGATAATGGACAGGGCACTTGAGGCAGAACAGAGGCAGGAAGAGGAGGACTTCCTTGCCTCTCAAGGCCCCCTTTATCCGGACAGTGTTCCTTCTGTCCCACCCATCACACAGGAAGAGGATGAGGAGGAGGAGGAGGAGGAGGAGGATTGTGTGAGCATGGAGGTGGAGCCTGGCACTCAGCATCAGCAGCAGCAGTCTTTTAGGGATGATGTACAGTCCCAACAAACCAGTGGACTTGTACGTGGCTGGGAGGAGGTGGCTGGCGATCATGTCATCCTCAGTGACCCAGAAGACTCCGGACCGAATGCCTCAGCTAACCTACGCTGCATGGCCTCCCTGATCCTGCAAAGCCTGCGGAAGGATCCTCGTGTTCTTCGGATCAAGGAGAGGGACCATTACTGGCTGGCCACTCTCCTTGATCCGCGGTACAAGGGTAAGGTTGCGGACCTTATCTTGCCGTCGCAGAGGGAGCAGAGGATGAGACATCTCAGGGAGGCCTTGCAGAAAGGTCTGTGCAACGCGTTCCCAGAAACTGGGAGGCTACAAACTCCTGGTCCTGGGCGACGAGTTGCTGAGGCTTCGGTCAGTGGCAGAAGGAGCGGTGGGGAAGGTGGACGTCTGACCGATGCGTTCAGACAATTTTTTAGTCCGCAGCCCCAAGGTATGATCGGTTCCAGCAACCATCGCCAGCGTCTGATATACATGGTGCAGGAATACCTTGGGGCAAGGTCAGACTTGGACACCTTTCCCACCGAAAATCCTCTGGCTTACTGGGTCCTGAGGATGGATCACTGGCCAGAGCTTGCACAGTATGCAATTGAGCTACTGGCCTGTCCTGCCTCCAGCGTTCTTTCCGAACGCACATTCAGTGCTGCTGGAGGATTTGTGACTGATCATAGGGTGCGCCTGTCCACCGCCTCGGTTGATCGACTGACATTCATCAAAATGAATCAGTCTTGGATCACCACCAGCTACCAGGCACCTGAGGCGGATATAACCGAATAATTTTTAATGTCACATCCCTTCAAGACTGCCTATGCTGATGCTGAGTGACTGTCCTCTTATGTTCACTGACTATCCTCTTCCTCCTCCTCAATGATCCATGCCACCACACCAGTGCCTAAGGCACAATTTTTCAGCCCCTGTTTAACAGGGGCGTGTACTTACAATTTTTTAAAAAAATGCTTCGCAACACGTGTGACTGCTGTGCTCCAAGTACAGTATCTGTGAGGGCCGGGTTGCAGTGTTGTGGCACCAGCACCAGTGCCTAAGGCACAATTTTTCAGCCCCTGTTTAACAGGGGCGGGTACTTACAATTTTTAAAAAAAAATGCTTCGCAACACGTGTGACTGCTGTGCTCCAAGTACAGTATCTGTGAGGGCCGGGTTGCAGTTTTGTGGCACCAGCACCAGTGCCTAAGGCACAATTTTTCAGCCCCTGTTTAACAGGGGCGTGTACTTACAATTTTTTAAAAAAATGCTTCGCAACACGTGTGACTGCTGTGCTCCAAGTACAGTATCTGTGAGGGCCGGGTTGCAGTGTTGTGGCACCAGCACCAGTGCCTAAGGCACAATTTTTCAGCCCCTGTTTAACAGGGGCGTGTACTTACAATTTTTTAAAAAAAATGCTTCGCAACACGTGTGACTGCTGTGCTCCAAGTACAGTATCTGTGAGGGCCGAGTTGCAGTGTTGTGGCACCAGCACCAGTGCCTAAGGCACAATTTTTCAGCCCCTGTTTAACAGGGGCGTGTACTTACAATTTTTTAAAAAAATGCTTCGCAACACGTGTGACTGCTGTGCTCCAAGTACAGTCTCTGTGAGGGGTTGCAGTGTTGTGGCACCAGCACCAGTGCCTAAGGCACAATTTTTTCAGCCCCTGTTTAACAGGGGCGGGTAATTACAAATCTTGATCTAATAGTTCACAGCAGGGCCCATTCCTGCGCCCACCAAGAGTAACTATGAGGGCCTGCAGTCTTGTGGCAACACCGTCCACCACCACCGCCAAAGGCCCAATTTTTCTGCCCTGTTCATCAGGTGCTTGCAATTACAAATCTTGATCTAATAACTCACAGCAGGGCCCATTCCTGCGCCCACCAAGAGTAACTATGAGGGCCTACAGTCTTGTGGCAACACCGTCCACCACCACCGCCAAAGGCCCAATTTTTCTGCCCTGTTCATCAGGTGCTTGCAATTACAAATCTTGATCTAATAACTCACAGCAGGGCCCATTCCTGCGCCCACCAAGAGTAACTGTGAGGGCTTACAGTCTTGTGGCAACACCGTCCACCACCACCACCAAACCCCCAATTTTTCTGCCCTGTTCAACAGGTGCATGCAATTACAAATCTTGATCTAATAACTCACAGCAGGGCCCATTCCTGTGCCCACCAGTCTTGTGGCTACACCAACATCTAATAGGGCAAATTTCTGCAGAGTATATACGGCAGGCCCCTACTTTCAAACATCCAACTTACAAACGACTCCTACTTGCAAACGGAAATAGAAAACAGGAAGTGAGAGGAAATCTACCCCTAGGAAGGGAAATTCTATCATGTTAGATTTAATTTGGGAAAAAGGTATCTCCTCTCTACTGATGCTTTATCACCAATCCTTGTTTCAATTAAAACCCCACTTTTCCAAAAACATTTGTCATTGGGACGGAAAGTGAGGTGACATGTTCTGAACAGATGTGCAAAGACAGCAAATGTTACAGGGGTGATAACCCCTCCCTATGTTCTCCAAAAAGCATAAAAATAGATTTTTTTGGGATGGAGCTACACTTCATAATGTACCTGTTCAGATTCTACTTAAGAACAAACCTAAAGCCGCAAGTGGTTTTAAATGGCTTCTTTTTTTCCTTTACAAATGTCATTTTGTGCAAGGACAGTTCTAAACACGGGAAACACATGCCACTTCACAGGCATACTTTGGACACCCCCCAGGTACCATATTTAAAGGAAAATTTCACTTTTTTTTTTTTCACTTTATGCATCATTAAAATGACTGCTCCCGAAAAAACGTTAGTTTTTAAAAGTTCTTTTTGCATTGATATATGTCCCCTGGGGCAGGACCCGGGTCCCCAAACCTGTTTTATGACATTAACATGCATATTGGCCGTTGTAATTAGCACTTTTGATTTCGAACGTTCGCGTCCATTATAACGTATAGGGTTCGAAAATTCGCGCGAACTTTCGGTCGGTTCGAAGGTTCTGGTGCGAACCGAACCCGGGGTGTTCGGCTCATCCCTACTAGTGAGCTG
>CM053028.1:609126273-609141483 GCA_028564925.1 Lithobates sylvaticus
AATTTTTTTTGTAGAATGTGAAAGATGAAGTTACGTCGAGTAAATAGAAGTGTGACCTAACATGTCACACTTCAAAATTGTGTCTGCCCGTGGAATGTCGGCAAACTAAGGTCCTTAAAATTCTCCATAGGTCAACACTTTAAACACCTTTACAGGTTACCAGTTTAGAGTTGTACAGGAGGTCTGGTGCTAGAATTATTGCTCTCACTCTGACGTTCGCGACAATACCTCACGTGTTAAAAATGCTTGCGGGAGTAACGTATGCGTTTTCATTTGCGCATAAGCACGGTGAGACAGGGGAGCTTTTTTTTATGAATTATTTATTTTCATTTTTTTTGTACTAACTTTATTGCTATCACAAGGGATGAACAACAGCTTGGGCCCTGACAGGTCCTCTTTATGGAGAGATTCGGGGTCATTTGGGATTGGAGTTCCTGGCTCTGCATTCTCAGAACTCAAAGATAATAAGGAGCTCAGACTCCTCATGTTGGGAGTTTCTGAGTCTGCATTCTCAGAGTTCAAAGATAATGAAGAGCTCGGACTCCTCCTGTTGGGAGTTCCTGGGTCTGCATTCTAAGAACTCAAAGATGATGAAGAGCTCAGACTCCTCCTGTTGGGAGTTCCTGGGTCTGCATTCTCAGAGTTCTAAGATTATGAAGAGCTCGGACTCCTCCTGTTGGGAGTTCCTGGGTCTGCATTCTCAGAACTCAAAGATGATGAAGAGCTCGGACTCCTCCTGTTGGGAGTTCCTGGGTCTGCATTCTCAGAGTTCAACGATTATGAAGAGCTCGGACACCTCCTGTTGGGAGTTTCTGGGTCTGTATTCTCAGAACTCAAAGATAATGAAGAGCTTGGACACCTAATTTTGGGAGTTCCTGGGTCTGTATTCTCCGATCTTGAGGATTATGAAGAAATCGGACTGCTCCTGTTGGTTTTTGAAAGCTAATGTCCAGCCAGAGATTAAAGGGACATCAGAAGGGTTTAATAGGTGGGACCGAGATTAGGGGACCCTGATATCTATTAGACCCCAAATCGCTCCTGGGCCTCCAATGCAGCTGATTAGACACAGATCGGTCTGATTGGCTGCTCTCCTGGCTGCTGGCGGGCAGGTAAACAAAGGGACAGAACCGGAAGGGACAAACTACTCAACCCTCCTGGTTTTAAGGGCAGCTGGAACAACGTCAGTTCCTCTCTCTCTGTACAGGGCAGCCATTACAGCTGGTTGCATCGCTCCTGGCCCTTCCGTGATAGGACAGGAGAGCTTGGGAGAGGCAGGGGCTGCCAGGGGGGGGGGGTCAATCTGGTCAATCTGCATTTATGGCACTGGTCAGGCTTTCATGGGTACCCCTTTCCACCACACGCAGAAGTGATCGAGTGGCTAATTAGCCCTGTGAACTCGACATCTGCCGGTGGCCCGCGATTGTGACACGGAGAGGCACAACGGGGAGATGCATATTTTAACAAGGCATTTCCCTGTTCTGCCTAGCAAGATGACAGGGATCTACTGCTCTCAGTGATCGGGAACAGTGATCTCTGTCATGTTCTAGTGAGCCCTTCCCCCCCTACAGTTAGAACATGCTGAGGGAACACAGGTAACCCCTTGATCGGCCCCTAGTGTTTAACCCCTTCCCTGCCAGTGACATTTGCACAGTAATCAGTGCATTTTTATAGCACTGATCGCTGTATAAATGTGAATGGTCCCAAAAAAGTGTCAAAAGTGTCCGATCTGTCCGCCACAATGTAGCAGTCACGATAAAAATCACAGATCGCCGCCATTACTAATAAAAAACAAATATTAATAAAAATGCCATAAAACTATCCCCTATTTTGTAGACGCGATATCTTTTGCGCAAACCAATCAATATATGATATTGTGATTTTTTTTTTACCAAAGATATGTAGAAGAATACATATTGGCCTAAACTGTGGAAGAAATTTGTTTTTCTATATATTTTTGTTTGTTTTGTTTGTTTATAGCGCAAAAAAAAAATGCAATGGTGATCAAATACCCCCAAGATAAAGCTCTATTTAATTAATAATATAATTACATTTTTTTTGGGTACAACGTCGCACAACCACGCAATTGTCATTTAAAGCTACGTATCGCCGTATCGCAAAAAAGGGCTTGGTCATTAAGGGGGTAATTATTTCTGGGGCTGAAATGGTTAATGTGAGATCTGGGGTCAAAAGACCTCAGATCTCACATTTACACTTAAAAGCAATAATTTTTTTTTTTTAAATTGTCCCTTTAAGGCCAGAGGGCGTAAGTGAAATTTGACGTCGCTACAGTCCTCCAAGGGCATAGAGTCGAGTGGGGGCCATCTTGCCCTCACTCGACTTTCTACCCAAGAGGGAAGAGGATCGTCTCTGCCGCTACCGACGGAGACTACCGGAGCATGGCGGGAGGCACCGCTCCCGCCACAGATAAGAGTGATCTTGCAGCAAGTCCACCAGGAAGACCACTTTTATCTTAAAGCAGACCGCCTGCCGATGAAGAAAATACCAGGGTTATGGCAAATATCTGCTGACATAACCCCGGTATTTAATGTCAAAGGACCGATGTATATCGACGATGGGCGGTCTGGAAATGGTTAATTGTGCTTAAAGTGCAACAATAAAAATGAAAAAATCCTTTAAATATCGTGCCTGGGGGTCCCCTTAACGCGCCTGTAAAGTAGTGCATCTGTAGCATGCATAACACATGCTGCAGCAAAAATAAAGAAAAATAATGAGCCAAATCCCATTTAAAATGACTCACAGCTACAATTGCCAACAACATTTAAAAAAAAGAAAGAAAAAAATAGCGTAGTGTCCCCCCCCCCAGTCCATGCCAGGCCCTTCGAGTTTGGCATGGATTTTAACCACTTAAGCCCCACTTTTTTAACCACTTTTACCCCCTTAATGACCAGAGCACTTTTTGCAATTCGGCACTGCGCTGCTTTAACTGGTAATTGTGCGGTCATGCAACGATGTACCCAAATTAAATTTCCTTTTTTCCCCACAAATAGAGCTTTCTTTGGGTGGTATTTGATCACCCCCGGGGATTTTTAAAAAACAAGACTGAAAATCTTGAAAAAAAATGATATTTTCTACTTTTTGTTATAAAAAAAAGCCAATTAACTTAATTATTGTCATTCATTTAGGCCAAAATGTATTCAGCCACATGTCTTGGGTAAAACAAATTTCAATAAGCGGATATTTATTGGTTTGCGCACAAGTTATAGTGTGGAATATTTACTGGAATTTATGCAGCTTTTAGTTTATGACTGTCTATCTCATTTCTTGAGGTGCTAAAATGGCAGGGCAGTACAAATCCCCCCTAAATTACCCCACTTTGGAAAGTAGACACTCCATGGAATTTGCTGAGAGGCATGTTGAGCCCATTGAATATTTAATTTTTTTTTCACAAGTGAGTGAAAAATGAAAAAAAAAAAAAAAATGGATATATATATATATATATATATATATATAATCTGTTCTATAGAAAAAATGATAAATGCACTGTAGTGCATTTCTGCAAATTGCAAAACGCACTAAAAAGCGCATAGGTGTGAGCCTAGTGTGAAGGAGGGATAATATACTGGAACTCTGACACCTGAATGTGAGCCTTCTGTGGGTATAAATGGGGTCCTGACAAAGACCCAGGAAACCCGTTGCTTACTTGTGAGCAGTTTAGATGATAGATGCACGGTGTATCACCCTTGTAGAGTC
This sequence comes from Lithobates sylvaticus, assembly GCA_028564925.1. Classification (NCBI taxonomy): domain Eukaryota; kingdom Metazoa; phylum Chordata; class Amphibia; order Anura; family Ranidae; genus Lithobates; species Lithobates sylvaticus. The sequence goes on from CM053028.1 coordinate 609,129,985, forward strand.
ATTCCCCGGTGCTCTGTGAATTTACTTGGAAGAGATTTAATGGTCAAAATACAAGTAGTTATAACAATTGGAGACGGGGGAAGGGCGGACCTTACTTCTCCTTTTTGCAAGTTTGCAGAAAACCGATAATGAGTTAGCAGAAGTAACACAGGAAGTATGGGAGAAGGATAGGCTTGATATAGGATAGCAATATCACATATTGTGCGTGGATCACTCTGACGGGAACTGATGAAAGAGAAGCATAGAACGTTATATAACATACAATATCCACGGTGAAAGAAGGAGGAAAAAGAGAACACACAGCACTGGAACACACAAAGACGGTAATAAGATTCTATTTAAACCAAGAACCCCCCCCCCCCCCCCCCGTCATGTCCGTTCTCTTCCTCCATAGTCACTGTGATGTCTTTATCTCCAACATCCACTACTACACAAACCTAAAATACAGTTATCAGGGGTATCCAACTGTCCTTCCAGAGCCTCTGGTTTATAGACCAGATACATCCTAAATATAGAACCATTTATCCAACTGTCCATCCAGAGCCTCTGGTTTATAGACCGGATACATCCTAAATATAGAACCATTTATCCAACTGTCAATCCAGAGCCTCTGGTTTATAGACCAGATACATCCTAAATATAGAACCATTTATCCAACTGTCCATCCAGAGCCTCTGGGATATAGACAAGATATATCCTAAATATAGAGCCATTTAACCAACTGTCCATCCAAAGCCTCTGGTTTATAGTCCAAATACATGCTGGACAGGGAAAGGAAATCTCCACAACCAGGACACGGAAAAATACCTTGAAAAAAGTCCTAACTCTTCCCCAGATTTTGGTAGGAGTTGTTATTTAAAGGTAATTTTTCATCCCATTACAGTTCAGATAATTCTCAGTTTATTATTTGTCTACAGAGAGGAGAGTCCTGTATAGATCACATGACCACATCAGTAAAGATGGAGATGGGCCAAAATCACATGACTGAAAGGATATTGGACCTCACCCTGGAGATCATCTATCTGCTGACCGGAGAGGTGAGGAGGATTCTGGGTGGTCGTACGACATCACTCTTATCTCTATTAATAAAGCACAGACCTGACCAGAGAGGTGAGGAGGATTCTGGGAGGTCTGTAATGAAATTTGTTACTTTCTCTCCATACACAGGATTATAAAGTAGTGAGAAAAATATCTGGTGAACCATTAACACCCAGCAGCCGTCTTCACAGGACATCACCCATCACAGGGCCTCCACCTCACTGCCTGACAACAGAGGTAACCAGTGCCAAGAAGGTTCTAGAAGTCACCAAGAAGATGATGGAGCTGCTGACAAGAGAGGTGAGCGGTGCCGGGAATTCTGGGACATTATCCAGTAACAGACAAGGGATGTGTCTGGATGGTGACTGTATCATTGTGTGTGTCAGGTTCCCATAAGGTGTCAGGATGTCACTGTCTATTTCTCCATGGAGGAGTGGGAGTATTTAGAAGGACACAAGGATCTCTACAAGGACGTCATGATGGAGAATCAACAGCTTCTCAATAATGTAAATATGAAAAAAAATAATCTCCTTAATGGGATTTTATTACTCACGCTGGAGGTCGTCTGTTTACTGACTGGAGAGGTGAGGAGGATTCTGGGAGTGTTTAATCATTCCTAACTCTAATAAAAAAAAACACAGACCTGCCTTGTTAGGTGAGGAGGATGCTGATATACTATTAATTGATGTATATTACAGGACTGTACTGTAGTTATGAAGTCATCTATTGAGAAGAATTTAAGAAGAAGTCACCGCTTGTCCACAAGACAAAGAGAAAGACAAGACCCCATCACCATGCATCCACCACCCCTCCTCACCCTACAGAAAAATAAGGAGAACAAGATTCTAGAAGTCACCAACAAGATCACTGAGCTCCTGACAGGAGAGGTGAGCGGTGCTGGGAATTCTGGGACATTATCCAGTAACAGACAAGGGATGTGTCTGGATGGTGACTGTATCATTGTGTGTGTCAGGTTCCTATAAGGTGTCAGGATGTCACTGTCTATTTCTCCATAGAGGAGTGGGAGTATTTAGAAGGACACAAGGATCTCTACAAGGACGTCATGATGGAGGATCAGCCGCCCCTCACATCACCGGGTAAGAGGAGACTTCATTGTAAAAGAGAGAGAGAGCAGTACGGAGGGTCCACCTACAGTAGATCCCCCATCATCTGATAAAAACATAGGAACAATGTATTCAGTAGGGATGGGCGAACATTTGCCCTTTCACTGTGCAGAATGCACTGAGCGCTGCACAGTGCATTCTGCACCCTGATTGGGCAAAGCAGTGTACGCTGGTTGTTAAGGAGCTGGGCCGGGAAGCCAGCCGTGACGTCCTTAACGGCCAATTCATCAGCTGTCTATGGGTTTCCCCGCTGACAGCTGAACAATTAAAAAATAAATTCAAATACGGCGTGGGGTCCTCCCCAAAATCCATACCAGACCCTTATCCTGGCATGCAGCCTGGCAGGTCAGGAAACAGGGGGAATAAACCATACCAGTCCATATGCCCTCAACATGGGTGGGTGAGTGCTCTGCCCCCCACCTCAAAGCACCTTGTCCCCATGTTGATGGGGAAAAGGGTCTCTTCTTGTCAACCCTGGGTTGTGGTTGTCAAGGTCTGCGGGCGGGGGGCTTATCGGAATCTTGAAGCCCCCTTTAACAAGGGAGCTCCCAAATTCTGCCCCCCACCATGTGAATGAGTTTTGGGTGCATAGTACCCCTACCCATTCACCAAAAAAGTGGCAAAAAGTAATAAACACTAGGGATGGGCCCAATGTTTGCCAAACAGCGAACATTATGCAGCATTCGCGGGAAATTAGAAAGCCGCGGACGCCGTTAAAGTCTATGGGACACTAACATGAAAAATCAAAAGTGCTAATTTTAAAGGCTTATATGCATGTTATTGCCATAAAAAGTGTTTGGGAACCCGGGACCTGCCCCAGGGGACATGAATCAATGCAAAAAAAGTTTTATAAACGGCCGTTTTTTCAGGATCAGTTTATCATTTTATTAAGGTTTAAAGTGAAACAATAAAAATGCCTGGGGGGGGGTCTACTTAGTCTGCCTGTAAAGTAGCGCATCTTTCCTGTGTTTAGAACAGTATCACAGCAAAATTAAATTTCTAAAGGAAAAAAATGTAATTTAAAACTGCTTGCGGCTGTAATATATTGTCGGATCCCGGCAATATACCATATTTTTCGACGTATAACACGCACCCCAAGTTTAGAAGGGCATTTTAAGGAAAAAAACGTTTTAGGAGGGAAGTTTAGGGAAAAAAAAAAACTTACATTTAAGCGTCATTTGCAGCTTGCCCAGCATCATTTGCAGCTTGCCCAGCGTCATTTGCAGCTTGCCCAGCGTCATTTGCAGCTTGCCCAGTGTCATTTGCAGCTTGCCCAGTGTCTATTTGCAGCCTTGCCCAGTGTCATTTGCAGCTTGCCATTGTCATTTGCAGCTTGCCCAGCATCATTTGCAGCCTTGCCCACGTTCAAATTTCCCGCCGCTTAGACAGACCAAGCGAGCCCCACGAGAAAATACCAAGCGCCGCCGAAAAAGACGGAGCGCCGCCGAAAAAGACTGAGCCGACTGCTCGGCTCCGCTCGCAGTCCCGCCTCCCTGCTAGGCGGGACTGCGAGCGGAGCCGAGCCGAATACACAGTACAGTCGGCTCGGTCTTTTTCGGCAGCGCTCGCTCCAGAAACAGCAGAGAGGCGGGACTGCGAGGTCTTTTTCGACGGCGCTCGTTTTTTTTTCGGCGGCACTCTGTCTTTTTTGGCGGCGCTCGCTATTTTTGGGTCACAGACAGTGGGGATCGGCGTATAACACGCACCCACAACTTTCCCCCCATTTTAAGGGGGAAAAGGTGCGTGTTATACGCCGATAAATACGGTACATAAAAATAATTTTTAAAAACAGCTCACCAAAATGTAAAAAAAAAAATTGCATGGGGGTCCCCCCTTAAGGCCATTAAGGCCTGGTATAGATATTAAGGGGAACCCTGCGCCAAAATTAAAAAAAATGGTGTGGGGGTCCCCCAAAATACATACTAGACCCTTATTCGAGCATGCAACCTGGCAGGCCGCAGGAAAGTGGGAGACGAGAGAGTGCCCCCCCTCCTGAACTGTACCAGGCCACATGCCCTCAACTTGGGGAGGGTGCTTTGGGGTCCAAAGCACCCCCCTTAGTGGCCCCACCCTTAGTTATATAAAAGCTGTCAAAAAAAGCGAAAAGCCTGCAGTCGGCGGGAGCCTCCCATGGAGGCGGAGTTGTTGCGTTTTTTTCTTTTTTTGGTTCGTCTAGCGGCGTGATTGACGATAGAGTTACATCGTGGGACATTTTTACTTTTTTATTTTTTTAATAAAGGATTTGTTCCAAACTGTCTCTTGTAATTTTTACTTTTTTTGGTGAATGATGGGGGGGGGGGCGGGATCTGGGGGTCCCCTTGTTAAAGGGGTTTTCCAGATTCCGATAAGCCCCCTGCCGCAGACCCCCACAACCACCGGGCAAGGGTTGTGGGGATGAGGCCTTTGTCCCCATCAACATGGGGACAAGGTTCTTTGGGGGGAACCCAAAGCACCCTCCCCATGTTGAGGGCATGTGGCCAGGTACAGTTCAGGAGGGGGGCGCTCTCTCATCCCCCCTTTTCCTGCGGACTGCCATGTTGCGTGCTCAGATAAGGGTCTGGTATAGATTTTGGGGGGACCCCCATGCCTTTTTTTATTTTGGTGCTGGTTCCCCTTAAAATCCATACCTGAAGGGCCTGGTATTGATTTTGGGGGGGGGGCCCCACGCCATTTTTTTTATTTTTTTTGTTCGTGGTTCCCCTCAATATTCATACCAGACCCAAAGGGCCTGGTAATGGACTGGGGGGAACCCATGCCTTTTTATTCAATAATTTTTATGTACCGTATTTATCGGGCCAGCGTATATCACACACCCCAAGTTTAGGAGGGAAGTTTAAGGAAAAAAACTTACATTTAAATGCCCATCAATGCAGCCTTATCAGTGTCCATCTGCAGCCTTGTCCATCATTGCAGAATGATCAGTGTCCATTTGCAGCCTTGCCCAGTGTCATTTGCAGCCTTGCCCAGTGCCGTTTGCAGCCTTGCCCCATGCCGTTTGCAGCCTTGCCCAGTGTAATTCTTGCCCAGTCTTTTTCGGCGGCGCTCTGTCTTTTATTATTAAAGATTTAAAAAACAGTGTCCCGAGTGGGAAGAGGGGAGATGAGGACGTGACGCTGACGCAGTTGGGGGAGGGGCCGGAACATGCCGCTGCCTACGAGGGTGTGAGGTGAGGAGGCGATGAGGTGACGAGAAGATCCCGGGACATGCTGAAGTTTCTGAGCGTGAGAGGCTACAGAACGCCCGTGTCATGTCGGCGGTTTAAAGCGGGGATTCGAATCGGATCCTGACCTTCCCGCACCCGCCCCACCGATCCTATCCCTTCCGCTCTGCCCCACGCTGCCGTGAGGCGCATCGAACCCACATAAGGAGGCGCATACCAGCTGATCATCCGACCTGGAAACACCAGGCACTCGCACCGCAGCATATCCCTCACGAAGCGGCCGTACGAGACGAAGACGTGCACCTACCCCCAGGCACACTCTGTTTGTGGCTCTGTAGGAGATCTAAGGGCTCTATCAAAGGACAGTGTCTAGCAGCCAGGGGAGATCCCCTGGAGCCCCAGAGCCCGGGAGGCGTGGATACGGCGAAAGACCCTCAGAAGGATTAAACAACAGACAACGAAGCCGAACAGAGAAAAGGCATGAGGTACTGTAAATATATAAACTGACTGAGTGATTATTGAGCAATGTACTGAAGAGCGATCAAAGACTGACACTCTGCTCCCCTGCCTTACCCTGACTAGTGTAGCCCAGATATGACCCACTTAGCTGGAACCATCTTACTCCATATATTTTCTTACTTAATAAATAAGAGACCACACCAGTTATGGAGTTAAATGGCCATAACAGCTAATTTATTAAAAATACCAAAATACCAAATAAGAACTCCAATTTTCTTATTAAAATAAATAAAACATAAATAACATAAATAACACCAATAACATTAACCCTTTCAGACCCCTGCTGAAAATAAAACAAAACAGGTTAAAACCCCCATATTTATTGGTCAGTGACGGAGCAAACAGTGCTTAAAGCACAAACCAGATATCACTGATATCAACAACAGGGGGCACTGCGGGAGATAAAGAAACCCTTGGGTCTCAACCGTACCACCCTGATAACCAACATTCCCGCAGTGCACGATAACCATAAACATCAACAACGTTTGATGTAACAAGGAGGGGCCATCTATTGATGAGCCCCCCACACACTTACCACCTCTATAACAGCTGCCGTCACTGACCAACAAAATAAACAACGCCAACCCCTTTAAGCTGTCATGACGAAAACAAAACTCTTCCCGTGACCTGAAACGACAATAAAAACATTAACACATCCAATAACGTAATACCTAAGAAAACAAGGGAAGGGTGGGTGGGAAAAACCTGCCTCCTCGTGTCTCGACGCTCCCGCACTGCCTGGCTAGCTCCGCCCCTCCCTTTTATAAGGCCGCTCCCCCCTTGTACATTACAGGGCCCTCCCCTGCCCTGTTAACTGTTTACTGTCCGGAGTGTGTCTTACTTGACACACTGTCATGGACGGCCCTCCATTAAGTTCCCCTTCTGTCCACTGCACTACGGTCCTTTCTTGACTAGTGTAGCCCAGATATGACCCACTTAGCTGGAACCATCTTACTCCATATATTTTCTTACTTAATAAATAAGAGACCACACCAGTTATGGAGTTAAATGGCCATAACAGCTAATTTATTAAAAATACCAAAATACCAAATAAGAACTCCAATTTTCTTATTAAAATAAATAAAACATAAATAACATAAATAACACCAATAACATTAACCCTTTCAGACCCCTGCTGAAAATAAAACAAAACAGGTTAAAACCCCCATATTTATTGGTCAGTGACGGAGCAAACAGTGCTTAAAGCACAAACCAGATATCACTGATATCAACAACAGGGGGCACTGCGGGAGATAAAGAAACCCTTGGGTCTCAACCGTACCACCCTGATAACCAACATTCCCGCAGTGCACGATAACCATAAACATCAACAACGTTTGATGTAACAAGGAGGGGCCATCTATTGATGAGCCCCCCACACACTTACCACCTCTATAACAGCTGCCGTCACTGACCAACAAAATAAACAACGCCACAGCCTGAAAAGGGAGACCCCTCACCCTTGATGGCACCTCCACACCCGCAGGGCCGCCTGGATCCCCTCCTGCAATCCCAATGACCATAGGTCTATCCCCACATCTGTCAGATGTACACCATCCCGTCTCAGATACATCCCCACGTTAACCTCCAACTCCCGGTGGCGAATTACCAGGCCACCTTGCCATGCTAGAAACCGTCCCACCACTTTATTAACCCTGATCCGGGCTTTGTTCAGCCTGTACACGGATCTGGCCATGCGCCACGACGTTCTTGCCACCATATCGGACCATATCAACATGGTCCCAGGGAAAGTGGCGCGGAGAAACATAATGTCTGCCTTAATATCCGCTATTAAGTCCCTCACCGTCCTAACCCCCAAATCATTGCCGCCGGCATGAATGACCAGCACATCCGGTGGTCGATCCAACCAAGCGTATCTCTCCACCTCCGGCACCACCCTGCCCCACATCATGCCCGGCCTACCTAACCACCGGATAACTGCCTCCTTCCTGGAGATACCCAGCTGTCTCCCACCTGGTCTCACGTCCCCCCTCCTGGCACCCCAGCACACGTACGAATGCCCGAGGATCCATACGAGGAGCTGTCGCCCCGCATCTGTAATAACAAGCACAGCATTACCAACACAACCCACACAATAATTCAACTTTATGCTGTACCCCCCGAACTGCCCCCCGCCTCACCCCAAACTTAAACATTTTTTTTTTTTTTTTTTTTTTATTCATACACCAACTGTGGCCGAATATAACTGCGGAACCGCTGCGATTCCCATCTCCCCAACTTTTGCACATCCACCTCATCCAACCCGTACCTGGCAGCTTCTGTAGCTGCCCCAATACGGAAGGAGTGTGAGGCGTAGGCGTGACTGTCCAAACCCAACCCCCCCAAACACTTTCGCAGCACTGCTACGAATTGAAATCTGGATAAGTACTGTCCATCCTCATGTAATAACAATGGCCCTTCCCCCCCCGGTCTTTTTGTCATAAACTTTGTCACCGTCAGCACCGGGCAAACTCCACAACCTTGTATTGCGTACAAACTCACCTGCGTCCCTTTTCCACCTTGGTCCGTTTTTGATCTTCTCAACCTGACCTTGATCCTATCGTCCTTCAATTCCACATCCTGAACCAACAAACCACCCGCCACCTTTTTTGAGGGGCTGACCAACTCCCCAATCCTGAATGCCCCAAAGAATGCTAAAGCAAACGCTGCTAAAAACAAGCACACCTCGTATCCCGATTGGCACACCCCCATAAGCTGCCCCCTTATGTCCACCAAGTTATTAAATGTGATAGGGCGCCGCTTATCCTTACTCTTATGCGATTTCCTATACCCCTTAATGGCCTGCTTCACCCAGAAGTCCTTTGTCACGTCTTCCTTTCTCCTCAATTTGAACCAAAACGCGAGCCCCGCCATTCTCTTTTCAATCGCAGATACTGACTTTCCACCTTCCATGTCCCTTGCCACCAGATCAAGTAATAATAACCTGTCCCCCGGATCCTCCCCCCCGGACTTTGCTACGGACTGCAGGTCAGTCCATTCCCTCCACACCTTGGAGTATGCAGACCATGTTGACTCACTTACAGACCTCCGGATCCAATCCGCCGTGGTTCCAATGCTAACTCCCACATCCAGCCCGGGCATGGAACACCCTCCGCTCGTGCTGCCGGTGCCAGCTCCCTGAACTTGTCCCACTGAAAGCGAGACAAGGCATCAGCCAACGTGTTCTCTCTACCCGGAATATGAACAGCATACAGAAAGATGTTCAACCGCATGCACCGCAGCACCAGCTGCCGCATCAACCGTATGACCGGCGGTGAAGCTGCCGACATGTTGTTGATCACCTGTACCACCCCCATATTGTCGCAATTCAACCTCAACTTGAGGTTCCTGCAAGATTCGCCCCACAACTCTAACGCCAGAACCACCGGGAACAGTTCCAGGAGTACCAGGTTTTTCTGAAAACCTAGCTCCACCCACGACTGCGGCCATGGTTCCGCGCTCCATTGTCCCTGAAAGAAAGCCCCATAGCCTGTAGATCCCGCGGCGTCTGTCACCAACTCCACATCGAAGTTACTTACCGGTCCTGACATCCAAACAGCCCTACCGTTGTACCCTTCTAGGAACTGATCCCATATCCGTAGATCCTCTTTATGCTCCTTGTTCAACCTAATGAAATGCGTGGGCGCCCTCACACCCCTAGTCGCTGCCGACAACCGTCTACAAAATATCCTCCCCATAGGAATAATTCTACACGCGAAATTTAACTTCCCCAACAAGGATTGTAGCGTGCGCAACTGAACCTTTTTACACCCATAGGTTTTTTCCACCAAATTCCTCAGATCCACTACCTTTTCTTCCGGCAACCTACATTCCATGGCCATGGAATCTATCACTATGCCTAGAAAACTCAACTCTGTACGCGGGCCCTCCGTTTTATCGGCTGCCAACGGCACCCGAAATTTGTCCGCAATGTGCTGCAACGTGGACAACAATATCGCACACACATTGGAAGCCGGAGGACCCACGCACAAAAAATCATCCAAGTAGTGGATGACGGAATCAATCCCTGTAACATCCCTCACTACCCATTCCAAAAAGGAACTAAACGCCTCGAACATGGCGCAAGAAATGGAACACCCCATCGGTAGACACCGATCAACGTAAAACTTTTCCTCCCAACAACATCCCAACAACCGAAAACTCTCCGGATGCACTGGTAAGAGCCGAAATGCTGCCTCCACGTCAGATTTCGCCATAAGCGCTCCCCTTCCATACCTCCTCACCCAACGTACCGCGGCATCAAATGACGTGTACGATACCGTGCACGCTTCCGGGTCTATAAAATCATTGACCGAACCCCCTTTGGGAAACGATAAATGATGAATGAGCCTAAACTTATTCAGCTCTTTCTTGGGTACCACCCCTAACGGGGACACTACCAAATCTTCCAACGGCTTGACCTCAAATGGTCCCGCCATCCTGCCCAACCCCACTTCTTTGGCCAGTTTCTCAGCCACTACTTCAGGGTGTTGCAAGGCAGATTTCAAGTTTCTGGCCAGCGGTGGAACCGCTGACAATGAGCATGGTATCTTGAAACCCTCCTTGAACCCCTTGCTCAACAATAACGCCGCCGCTCTATCCGGGTACCTATTTAGGAAAGGCTGCATCCTTTCCCAAATCACCTGCGTCGTCCCTCTTATGCCCAAAGTCTCCAGCCCGCTTGCCCTTTTTAAAACATCTGGCGAGTGTGTGGCCCCCCCGCAACCTGAGCATTCATGTTTAAATTTACATGTTCCCCCAAATTTACAGGCCCCCTCATTGTACGGCCAACACACTCCCCACTTCTTTCCGGCCGGAGATCCCGAGGAATGGCTACCTCCGGCCCCCCTTGAAATGTCTGTACCGGCGTCTTGGCAGACGCCATCAGCCTCATCCAAAGGCTGATATCTTTGTGGTCCCACCGTAATGCCGGCCGGACTGCCCTGCGCTGTCGGAACTGCTCATCGTACCTTAACCACGCCGTTCCCCCGTAAACCCGATATGCTTCCCCGATGGCGTCCATATAACAGAACAACGCCGAACAATGTTCGGGGTTCTTCTCACCAATCACCCCCGCCAATATAGCAAACGCCTGTAGCCAATTGGCGAAAGTCCGGGGAATCAGCCTATACCTCCTCTTTTCTTCATCGTCTTTTTTACTGCTATCCGGTTTAACCCTATCAAGGTTGAATTTTTCCAGGGGCAGCAAGGAGAAAATCTCCACGTACTCCCCTTTCCAAATCTTCTCCCTGACCTCCTGTTTTAAGTGAGCCCCCAGGGGGCCCTCGAAACAGACGTATACCTCGCATTTGGCTGCATCCGCCATGCGCACAATATCGTCCCTCGCCGTCAGTTCTTTCGTCCCCTTTTCCGTCTCACTTACCTTGTCCGTTCCCCCTTCCACCGAGGCAGCCTGACCGTCTGACGTAGCGTCAACTACCACCCCACCCCCCGGCGGCCGCCCCCGCCTCTGTTCCACCAGCTCTCGAATTCACCCCACCTTCTGGTGCTTCACCCCTATTACCAAAACGGCCTATCAACACCCGCAAACCTTCTAGCAATTCCTGTATTTGCCCCGACCCACTCTCTGCCCTCCCACTCACCGCTCGCGGTTGGTCCATTACTGCCAACGACGGCGCGGGAGATGGCCCTGAGCTC